>CM061131.1:62130799-62226826 GCA_030789695.1 Scilla litardierei
TGATCTTTAGACGGCCCGATAATTAGAACCCCTGCTTTTTAGCATCTTCCTAATCATTACACTTCTGTGTTATCGACCATAGAATTCCATCGCTGCTTTTCATGAATCATATCCTAGGCGTGTTCATGTATCGATCATGCGATCATATTATTTACCCTCGATTCACGTGATCACTTCATGACGATTATCGTTAATTTTTCGAATCTTCTCCCTCGCAAATCCTGATTCCTCTAAAAGTATTTTCGACATCCCTTATTAAATTCTTCGCTCAATTTAACTCTTTTGAAAACCCCCTTATTATATATTTAAATTTCTTGTTTTTCAGTTGAGTTAAAATTCTTTCTTGAATTTTGAAACCTTCTTGGTCGTAATTTTAGTTACTATCTCGTAACCATTTTCTAACCGGTATCTTTCGTATTTCAGTTTTAAAACCTTGTTACAATTTTGATAATTCAATATATCACCCTTTTTATAAACTACGAAATTTATTTTTAACCACTTACCGTACATACTTTTAGAATATTTTTCTAAGCTAAATAGAACTTCAATTATGTTTTGTATCAGTTCTATGTTCATCTTGCTCATACTTCAAAAAAAATCTTTGTACAAATCTATCTTCATTTGCAAACCGATCACTACCTCACACTAATCATTATTTTCTTGTCTAACACTTTTTCTGTGTTTTTAAAATTTTACAGCCTGCTCTCTATTTCTACATATTTTTATAAGAATAGATATATATGATATCATATTTTACACATGTCCCTCTTTCGTCTATTTAATTATTTAGAGCAATATTTTTGTCCCCCAATCAGCTATCTCTTTATCCTCGCCTTATCTGAACTCGTTCCTTCCGATCTTGTTTCGTTACGCCTTTGGCTTCGGTCTCCTTTTCTATTGCTTAGTCATCTTACTAGTGTTTGTCGTTGCCTATGTCAACCTTAGTCTAGTAGTAGGCCCATTAGTTTTTGTGATGTCGTCGTGATGCATGTATATATGTAGAGTGTGTGGACCTGTATGAGTGTGCTACACTTAGGATATTAATGATTGTCTCTTGTGTTATATATGTATACTCAGTGTTATTCGTGATATATGTACGAAGTTGTATGAATGATGGTATTTATATGTGTGGATAGCTATACCACTTTAGGGATGTCTGCGTATAATAGACTTAGTATTGGAACATCTACTAGTGGAGTATGTGGTTTGAAAATATTTGTAAATGCTTGAAATAATATACCAGTAAGTCATGTGCATGTTAAATGTAATGATAATAGGTGTGTTCATAGTTAAGTGTGTAGCCAATTATATGATCTATATATTAGTATGTGTGGACGTGTGCTCGTACGTAGATATGTGACCGGCGCCCCGGCGCGGTGCGAACGGGGGCGCGAAAATCTAAATATTTGTAACCGCAAGCGCACGGTGTTGTAGTGTGGCTTGTGGGTCGAACGCAAGGAGGCGAGGATGTGCTTGTGTCAAAGAGGACCAAAATCACCCCGTGGGCGAGCTAGCCCAGATCGAAAGATGGGTTGTCACTGTAAATGAATGCAAAGTATAGACAATATGAAGGAAAAGTCCGGGACTTTGGTTTCCACCCCAACGAGCGACTCTCGCCGGTACGGCCTACGGGTAGGATGGCGATCGGAATTAGGGTCTAATGGTGAGACGTTGCCTCTGAAAGTGGTACCGGCATCCCATGGGCCCGATATTCCGGTCGGTGCCCAGGATGATACGCCGGACTTCCCGGGTTCGATCAGTGGGCACTCCCGTGTCCATTAACACTGATCGACTCTGGGAGCACTAAGCTCGCAACGATAATTCCCAACGTCTTATCCTGTCGCTCCCGCGCGCTAGGATTCGGCGTCTACGCTAAGGGCGTGGGCTATGGCTAGGGAGTCAACCGCCAAGTTTATTCCCCCTTGGCCCAACGGTCAAAGGCGGTCTTTTTCCCGCCGATGACAATAAAACACCCCGCGTAACCGTTAGATTCCTAATCCCTATCGATTTCCTAACCCTATGGACGCATCAGGAAGAGCCCACGAAGGGGTTTCCGCCAAAATCCCAGATTTGGGAACTACTCACAAATATTCATTAAAAAGCGATCTAAATGAAAATGGACCGTCAAAATCATAATCAGACAATAGAAATGCAATGGTAGTAAAGCAATCAAGATAATACTAAAGTTTTACAAAGATCTGAAAACTTACAAAAACTGGAAAATTACAGCCGTCACAAAATGAAGAAAACAGTAAAAAATAACCAACTCCCGAATCTGGGAAACCTAGGGTTCTATTTATAGAAAACGACATCACCCGACCGGTTGACAAGTCAACCGTTCGGGTGAGCCGCTTCGCAAAATTACAGCGCAAAGCGGGGTTTCACCCGGTCAGTATGAACCGGTCGGTTGGATCTTGGATGCGGTCGGTTGGATCTTGGTGCTGACCGGTTGGATCTTGGTGCAGACCGGGTGAGGAGACCGGTTGGAACTTCGAGTCTTGGCTGTTGAAATTCAGCTACAGGTGAACCGATCGGGTGAAGGTCACCCGATCGGTTGGCAATCAGCTCCGAATTCCAGAGACATTGAGCTTCTGACCCGGTCGCTGAACCGACCGGGTGACTTCTCGTGAGCTCCAAGCTGCGTCCGGGTGGTGCATGCGTACATCACCCGATCGGTTGGAGATGACCAACCGACCGGGTAAGGGGCTGAAAGATGTAATCTTCGTCGTTTGACCCCCTGGATCACGCGTGACTCCACCCGTTGCTCCGGGGACACTTGATATCATCGTTTTACGCCCCAAATGCCAGCAAACTCCTGCAAAACACGAAAAACACGGAAAAGTGAAAGAAAACAAGAAAACACAAGAAAACACGAGAAAACGAATAAAAGACGGCGGTAAAATACGGAAAAACATGGAAGAAAAACGTGCGTAAATGTATGAAATATAAACGCACGTCAAAATCCCCCAAGCTGAACTCTTCCTCGTCCTCGAGGAAGACGAGTGAGAGTAGGATCTCGGAGGGGAAAATAGATAGAAAGAGAGAAAAAATATATATATCCTAGATCGCCCGTCAGGGCCAACAAAATCAAAAACGACACACCAAGCAAGCAAACGCCAAATCACTTCACTAAACCTAGGAATACGAGTCCAAACAAGTGTCGTGGGCCCACGCGGTGAAACGCGAGTGAGTGTGGTCGTGCGTTAGTAGTCGGTGTCACTATCTACGATGTGCAATAAAGCTCGATATACACAAATCCAGGAAACGACCCAAATACCGATTCGAATTGAATAAAGCGGTGAATTTATAGTTCAAGCATGCATGAGAATAGAGAGAATCGAAACATATCATGCGTCGGGGACTCCACAACTAGGGTTAAGGAAATCACACCACTATAGCCTAGATACTAGCTAAAAAGTTCCTAAGCCAAGTGTTTTCGAAACTGATGGGGGTTGAGATGATGTGGAGAAGAACACTCGGTGCAAATTCTCGTCTTCTCTTTATTCTCGGCAAGTAGGAAAATATTCACACGAGAATTTTTTTGGGTTTTGGGCATTTGTATTTTTTTTTTGCTTTTTGGCTATACAAAAATTTTCTTTTCTTTTCTTTTTGGGTTTTTCTTTTCTTTTCTCTTTTTTTTGAATTTTTGGGGATTTTTGGCTATACACATGTGTACTCTCCCAAGTGGGAGAACGGTACACGGCGAGGGGATTTGCACCAAGTAAAACAAAAAGAAGTCGGAATCTAAACACTTGGGCAAAGGAAACTGTTCTCGTTAAATATAGCATGGGCTAAATGGGTTACCCTAGTCCTAAATTGTGGAATCCCGACACATGCGAAATGAAGCGTACGTTATATATATAGCATGCGGAAGAAGCAGACAGTAGAAGTAAGTACCGCATATTCATATCGAAACATGATAATCTAGGGGTCATTCCTGGACAGGTATATAAAGTGAATCACAAAGTAGAAGCACACCACACGGCTAGGCACGACACACGACACACAAAAAAGCTAAGTGGACCCACGATGCGTGAAATGCAGGGGACTCGATATCCTAGGGTTAGTGAGTGTGATTATCGATGCTATGCTAGGTGTGTGTGATTTTGCGGCAATTCATCATAGGGTTCCTCTCTAGGAGAAAGAGATGAAAAAGAAGAAAAGAAAAATTAAAACACGATGAAAACGGCACAAAAACGAAAAAGAAAGACTCAAATGACGCACAAAGTGCGACTCCCCCAAGCTGAAGCTTGCATTGCCCTCAATGCAATAAAAGTGAGTACGGGAGGCCAATGAAAATGGGGGGAATACGTACCGACACAAAAGACAGAAAAACAAGAAAAACACAGATACGAAACTGAAAATAAAGAAAAATCACGATCAGACCAAACGACACGAAAATAAAAAAAAGAAAGAAGGAAAAAGAACAAACTACACGACATGAGACGACACGATCAAACCACACGACACGACACGACTAAAAGTAAAACAAGCACACACAAACAAAGAGAAAACAAAACACGACAACACAGCAAAATAGACTTCCCCCAAGCTAGACATGACAGTGCCAGCAAATAAAATATGATCGTGAAAGTGCAGCGATATGCAAGGGGGACGTCAATCGGATTCGCTGGTACTAGAATGGTAGGGAGAGGGAGAGGAGGGTGGGGAATAGCGAATGAAAGAATCCTCAGAGGATGAGGAGGGTGTGCCTACAGGGGAAGGAGGGGCGACAGGCCGGAGCATGAGTGGATCGATATGTACCGGTGGGCTGTGGTGGAGAATGATTGTACCAGGTGGGCCGACAGTTGGGTGCCAATCGGGAGGATCAAAGGGTGGTGGATGCACTAATGGAGAATACCAAGGATCGGGGTAAAACTCCCATGGCAGATGAGACGGGGGGTAGGGTAGCCGCAAAGGTGATAAAGGTGGCAGGATCGCAAAAGGTGCGCAGGCGGGGCTATAGAGATAGACTGCACGGTCTTCATCGAAGGGAGTGAGCATATTGATATCGATCAATTAATCACGATCAATACGGCTACGTCCAGGCAAAATAGGGAGGTCGGGCGGCACTCTCAAATAACAGCTGACAATAAGAGTGATCATCACACCACAACAGATGGATCCAGAATTGGCGCGGCTAACAGCAAAAATTTCGTGGATGATCCAATGAGCGGCGTTTATGGGCATAGGGATATGCCCAAGGATCCTGTCTTCGGACATGGCATAGAGAAAGAAAAGCTCATCCCTAGATACAGTGGACACATCCACGCGGGCGAAAACAGTGTTGGCGAGGATGCAATGGGCGAGGCGGTAACACGGGTGAATAATGTAGGAGGCAAGAGCCTCAGGTGGAAAGGCGGTGTACTGGGTAAATCGTTGCCAAACACCATCAGCCCGAAATTGAGAGTAGATGTCAGTTCGATCGTGGGTGGAATATTCAGTATTAAGATCGGGGTGACGGAGATTGAGGATATTGTTCAACTCGATGAAACCCAGAGAAAAATCGCAGTTGAAAGCGCGGAAGGAGAAACCCTAATCAAACACATCGAGGGAACTGAGGAATTCAAGCGTGAGATTTCTGTGTGTGTGAGCATGGATGTAAGAAAGGGTATGGCACCCGATACAGTTGAAAATTCTGCCGACGCCGTTCGAAAGCCCTAGAGCTTAGAGTATGGAGCGATCGGCAAAGAGTGTAGGTCGCATCGGGCGATGAAGTAGTGCTCGCAAACGGTCAGACTGTTCTTCAGTAGAAGGGTTTATGCCAAGGAAAGAGGGTGAAAAGGGGCCGTAGAGCGGATCACGGCATGAAGATGAGGCAATCTCTTTCCCTTTCTTAGACATGGCGACTATGTGGGTGACGAAAAGGAAAGTGGGAGCGTGCCTATGATGATTATAAAGCAGGTGAAGTAGGTATAACACCAATTCAGGACATTGCAGATAAGGCAAGAGATGTGCAGAGTGCAAAAGGTGTTACCCATCAATGTAGCAAGATCAAGCCCCCCCCCCCCCCCGGGGGGGGGCTCACGTAGTAGGAGGAAGCGATTTGGGAAGCCGCCGCACGCTGATCCGACAAGATACATGATTTTCGAAAATTTTGGGGGCTAGTGTTAGGATTTGGATGTTTTGATGATGGAATGTTGATGATGGCAAGGTGGCGAGGGTGGGGAAGTATGGGGGTGAGTGGGGATGAGGATCTAGGGGCAGTATGTTGGGTGTAGGAGGTCGATTCGACAGTTGGAGGGTGGGTAATCGCGTGAAGGGGAGTTTGGGGGTCGGGTGGCGGTCATCGTGCGGCAGGGATATTTATAGGGGCGAAACTGAACCGATCAGGTGAGTTCTAACCCGATCGGGTGGACGGATTTCGAAAATTTCCTGTCGGCCAACAGCTACAGGTGAACTGATCAGGTGGGTAGTCACCTAATCGGTTGACCGCTTCCCAAATCTTTCCCGAGAACATGTGATATTTCACCCGGCTACTCACCCGATCGCTATATTACTCAACCGATCGGTTGATTTGATCCCCAAATTTCCCGAAAGTTCAGCTCTACCCGCACGGTCAGCGACCCAGTCTCGGCTTTCTTCACCCGGTCGGTTAGTTAGGTAACTGTTACAACCATTTAGCCGATACATCCAAACCGATCGTGTGAGTTCTCACCCGATCGGTTGGGGTCTTGTTTCCTGCAAAAAATGCACACATGGCCTCAGTCCTCAACAGAAGTTTTTGCGGCTGGATTTATTTATCAGAAATAGATAAAATAAAGTTAGAAATAATTCCAAAAATCGGAGATAGAGATTTTAGAGCATGGGTTGCCTCCCATGAAGCGCTTTTGTTTAACGTCGTTCGCTCGACGCCTCTAGCGGTGGTCAATTAGGATTCGGAGGGTTAGAGGAAGAGTTGTCACTCGTTGGGGATCCGACCGGAGAGAATTCTGGTTCTCCAACCGCATAGTGTTTCAAACGCTGTCTGTTGACTTTAAACGGCTCATCCCTTCCCATTATCTCAATAGCCCCATGCGGGAAAACCTTGGTGACGCGGAACGGTCCCGACCACCTTGACTTGAGTTTTCCAGGAAAGAGCTTCAGCTTTGAGTTGAATAGGAGAACTAAGTCCCCTTCTTTGAATTCCCTCTTCAAGATTCTCTTATCGTGCCACCGCTTCAGCTTCTCCTTGTAAATCTTGGCGTTCTCATAGGCATTGAGCCGGATTTCGTCGAGCTCGTTGAGTTGTAACTGCCGGTGCCCCCTACCTCCTTGGCGTCGAAGTTCAGATTCTTAATTGCCCAAAATGCCTTATGCTCCAATTCCACAGGAAGATGGCAAGGTTTCCCATAGACAAGCCAGTAGGGAGTCGTGCCGATCGGAGTTTTAAATGCCGTCCTGTAGGCCCAAAGCGCGTCAGGAAGCTTTGATGACCAATCCTTTCTAGAATTGGCCACCGTCTTTTCTAGTACGCTTTTAATCTCCCGGTTAGAGACTTCCGCCTGACCGCTGGTCTGCGGGTGGTAGGCACGCCCCACCCGGTGTTGTACCCCGTATTTTTTAAGAGAGCCTCGAATTTCTTCTCTATAAAGTGGCTCCCTCCGTCACTAATCAGGACACGAGGTACACCGAACCGTGGGAAGATGTTGCTTTTGAAGAACTTGGCCACCACTCTAGAATCATTGGTTGGACTGGCTATCGCTTCAACCCATTTCGACACGTAGTCCACAGCCACCAAGATATACTGGTTCCCTAAAGAGGAAGGGAACGGTCCCATGAAGTCCACTCCCCACACATCGAAGATTTCTACCTCCAGGATGTAGTGTTAATGCATCTCATTCCTTTTGGAGATATTCCCCGTCCTTTGGCATTTATCGCAGGCTTGGACATAAGCATGTGTGTCCTTGAAGAGTGTAGGCCAGTAGAATCCGCTCTGGAGAATTTTTGCGGTGGTCTTGTAGGTGCTCGCGTGCCCTCCACATTGCTGCCCGTGGCAGTGGGAAATGATGGAGATCGCCTCAGTTTCAGGGATGCATCTTCGTATCACCCCATCATTGCAGGTTTTGTATAGGTGGGGGTCATCCCAATAAAATTTGCGGACCTCATGGAAAAATTTCTTCTTCTGCTGAAAGCTCACATTGTGGGGGATGATGGCACAAGCCAGATAATTTACGATGTCAGCGTACCAGGGGGTCCAGGAGGAAGAGACAGAGAAAAGATGCTCGTCAGGGAGCGAATCATCGATCGGCGTAGCATTTAAATCGAGGGTAGGCATCCTGGATAGGTGATCGGCAACAACATTCTCCTTCCCCTTCTTGTCTCTGATTTCCAGGTCGAATTCCTGGAGGAGGAGAATCCATCTAATGAGCCACGGCTTAGCTTCTTTCTTGCTCAATAGGAATTTAAGAGTCGCGTGATCTGTGTGCACGATCACCTTGGCGCCAACGAGATATTGCCGGAACTTATCCATGGCGTAGATGACCGCTAGCAATTCTTTTTCTGTGGTAGTATAATTTTATTGGGCGGCATCAAGGGTTTTGCTCGTATAATATATGACATGAAGATTTTTATCCTTCCTCTGCCCCAAGACGGCACCAACCGCATAATCACTAGCGTCACACATCAGCTCAAAGGGTAGATTCCAGTCCGGTGGCTGTATTATGGGCACGGAAATCAAAGCTTGCTTCAAGGTGTGGAAGGCCTCCATACACTCCTCGCTGAAGACGAAAGGAACGTCCTTCACGAGGAGTTGGGTCAGCGGCCTGAAAATCTTCGAGAAGTCTTTTATGAAGTGGCGATAAAATCCCGCATGTCCTAAGAAACCACGGACTCCTCGAAGATTGAGCGGTGGTGGAAGCTTTTCAATCACCTCAACTTTAGCCTTATCAACCTCGATTCCCCTCGAAGAGATGACGTGCCCCAGCACAACCCCTTCTTGGACCATGAAGTGGCACTTCTCCCAGTTTAGGACTAATCCCTTTTCTTGACATCTCTCCAGGACTTTAGTTAGATTACCGATGCACGAGTCAAACTTAGTTCCATAGACGGAGAAGTCGTCCATGAAAACCTCCATGATGTACTGGGAGTAGTCGGAGAAGATAGCGAACATGAGTCTTTGGAATGTAGCAGGGGCATTACAAAGTCTGAACGGCATTCTTCTATAGGCATATGTTCCGAATGGGCAAAGTGAAAGTCGTCTTCTCCTAGTCATCGTAATGAATAGGGATCTGAAGAAATCCTGAGTACCCGTCCATGAAACAGAAATAATTATGCTTCGCCAGTCTCTCGAGCATCTGGTCAATGAACGGAAGAGGGTAATGATCCTTCCTCGTTGCCTTGTTCAGCTTTCTATAGTCAATGCACATCCTGTACCCCGTGACGGTCCTCGTTGGTATTAGCTCGTTCTTCTCGTTGCGAACCACCGTCATTCATCCTTTCTTGGGTACGACGTGCACCGGGCTAACCCAGCGACTATCGGAGATAGGGTATATGATACCTGTATGTAGAAGCCTAACAATCTCCTTTTTTACAACTTCCATCATTATGGGATTTAGCCTCCGCTGCGGCTCAATCGAGGAGGCTTGCTCATCTTCAAGCAGAATTCTATGTGAGCAGAGGCCTAAGCTAACCCCTTTTAAATCTTCAATTGCATATCCGAAAACTCCTTTAAACCTTTTTAAAACACCAATAAGTTTGGTCATTTGGTCTTCAGGCAGTGAAGAGTTCACTATGACCGGAAGGGTCGAGCCAGCCCCCAAATATTCATACTTCAGCCCCGGGGGTAACTCTTTCATCTCAACTTCATGAGGCCCCGACGCATACTTCTCAAGCTGAGCATCCTCAAGGGAAAGGAGTTCTTCGTGGATTTCTTGGAAGCCAGCATCCGGAATCTCACTCCCAGCTGCGGTTCTACATGGCAAAGTCTTGCAAGGTATTGTGGGAACGATCGAGGAAGGCACTGGGTCTCTTTCAAGCTCATAATAATTGTCCGGGAAGAATGCTTCTAAGTGAAAACAGGTTTCAACTGTCGATGGTTCCGCACAACTGTTTCTAGCTTCCTCATTGTCCAAAGATCCGGATGCTTGATAGAAGTCTGCAAGGAATAGATCGGTTCATGTCCAACGTAGCCCATAGACTCAGCCTGATGGTTCTCCTGACAAAACTCCGCGAACAACTCTTCTTCACTAAATTCGGGACTAGGAATGTCGATATACGCCACTTCACCATGAGGAAAGAGAGTTGTCGTGGCAAGGTGCTCTTGCGTATCTTGATATCTCCTCTGATTTTCCACGGCGGCAGACAGGAGGGATAGTATATTCGAAGTATTCAGGGATTCCGCTAAACTTCGTGCCAAACAACGGATATGGTGTGAGTGATCCCAGGTGTCTCCTGAAACTGCATGCAACATCCTCGTCGTGGGGCAAAGAACCTATACGAAAGGAGAGAGAGAACTGCACAAGTAGCAAACGCGTCAAAAGCACGGGTTGCATAAACGGGAACCAAATGTAGCGATGGTAGCACGGCGATTCAGTCAATTAGAACTATACAATTACTATCTACAATATGTACAAGTGAAATTGAAAAGTGTAGAGTGCGAAAATTATCGCGAGGTAGGGATAAGATCTAGGCACTAGGGTTCATGAGATCCTAAAATAACAAGCACGTTGCCTCCCCGGCAACGGCGCCATAAACTTGACCGGTGCCCCGGCGCGGTGCGAACGGGGGCGCGGAAATCTAAATATTTGTAACCGCAAGCGCACGGTGTTGTACTGTGGCTTGGGGGTCGAACACAGGGAGGCGAGTATGTGCTTGTGTCAAAGAGGACCAAAATCACCCCATGGGCGAGCTAGCCCAGATCGAAAGATGGGTTGTCACGGTAAATGAATGCAAAGTATAGACAATATGAAGGAAAAATCCGGGACTTTGGTTTCCACCCCAACGAGCAACTTTCGCCGGTACGGCCTACGGGTAGGATGGCGATCGGAATTAGGGTCTAATGGTGAGACGTTGCCTCTGAAAGTGGTACCGGCATCCCATGGGCCCGATATTCCGGTCGGTGCCCAGGATGATACACCGGACTTCCCGGGTTCGATCAGTGGGCACTCCCGTGTCCATTAACACTGATCGACTCCGGGAGCACTAAGCTCGCAACGATAATTCTCAACGTCTTATCCTGCCGCTCCCGCGCGCTAGGATTCGGCGTCTACGCTAAGGGCGTGAGCTATGGCTAGGAAGTCAACCGCCAAGTTTATTCCCCCTTGGCCCAACGGTCAAAGGCGGTCTTTTTCCCGCCGATGACAATAAAACACCCCGCGTAACCGTTAGATTCCTAATCCCTATCGATTTCCTAACCCTATGGACGCATCGGGAAGAGCCCACGAAGGGGTTTCTGCCAAAATCCCAGATTTGGGAACTACTCACAAATATTCATTAAAAAGCGATCTAAATGAAAATGGACCGTCAAAATCATAATCAGACAATAGAAATGCAATGGTAGTAAAGCAATTAAGATAATACTAAAGTTTTACAAAGATCCGAAAACTTACAAAAACTGGAAAATTACAGCCGTCACAAAATGAAGAAAACAGTAAAAAATAACCTACTCTCGAATCTGGGAAACCTAGGGTTCTATTTATAGAAAACGACATCACCCGACCGGTTGACAAGTCAACCGGTCGGGTGAGCCGCTTCGCAAAATTACAGCGCAAAACGGGTTTCACCCGGTCAGTATGAACCGGTCGGTTGGATTTTGGATGCGGTCGGTTGGATCTTGGTGCCGACCGGTTGGATCTTGGTGCAGACCGGGTGAGGAGACCGGTTGGAACTTCGAGTCTTGGCTGTTGAAATTCAGCTACAGGTGAACTGATCGGGTGAAGGTCACCCGATCGGTTGGCAATCAGCTCCGAATTCCAGAGACATTGAGCTTCTGACCCGGTCGCTGAACCGACCGGGTGACTTCTCGTGAGCTCCAAGCTGCGTCCGGGTGGTGCACGCGTGCATCACCCGATCGATTGGAGATGACCAACCGACCGGGTGAGGGGCTGAAAGATGCAATCTTTATTGTTTGACCCCCTGGATCACGCGTGACTCCTCCCGTTGCTCTGGGGACACATGATATCATCGTTTTACGCCCCAAATGCTAGCAAACTCCTGCAAAACACGGAAAACACAGAAAAGTGAAAGAAAACAAGAAAACACGAGAAAACACGACAAAACGAATAAAAGACGGTGCTAAAATACGGAAAAACAAGGAAGAAAACGTGCGTAAATGTATGAAATATAAATGCACGTCAATATGTATGTGCTTAGCCTTGGGTAGATATGTGCTTACTATATGAATATGTGTGATATACACATGGTGATAGGGTTATAATTTGGCTGGGTATTGCTTACCTTTACGGGATGTTGTATGTGTGCATGTATACCATGAGGTATACACGATTGCTGTATGTCTTAACTATGTAGGGATATGTATATGTATTAGTATACTAATTATATGTATATTGCTATGGTGTGAATACATATTATAGGTGTGTGACTATACGATATATGCATATATGAGATTGTGTATTTGATTGTATACGTGTGCTGATGTTTGTAATATTAGTATGGTATGTAGAGTGATTGCATTATGGGGTGTTACTTGACTAAATGTAAAGTGTGATTGATATTATGGTATGTATGTGGTTACGTTGGTATATATCTATGTATATTAGAGTGATGTGTTGGTATATGTATAAATATCGTGTTATGTATATAGAGTATTCTGATATGGGTTTCGAGTCTCACTCAAGCTTGATTGGGTATACTCTAAATGTATATTGTTATATTTGTCTGTGGTTGGTGTATAGTACTATGAACATAGTAATGGATGATGTATGTCTATTGATAGCCTTGGTTGTGCCTGGTTTTGTTACGCATGTGATTGTGGGTGGCTAAACCATTATATAGTTATAGGCGTTGGTCTTGTAGTATAGTTAATTACTAAGATTTCTCATGCTGGATGTATATCTGTTAGCTAAACTAGGTGTGTAGTTGTGCTAAGTATATAGTGGTATGAGTGGTATGTATGAATGGTATATTAGCATGTGTGGGTGTGCACCATGCACGGGTAAGTATGTATTTAGTTATATGTATTTGTGAGTATGGTATGTGTGGTATGTCTTGAATATAGATATAGGACTGTATGTGATGTGAATATATGGTGAAATATCTGCGTGCATTTGAATAACTATATATTTATGAAATTATAGTAGTGGTGAGTGTATACTAGATATAGTAAACATGATTTAATATTGTGTGGTGTGATTACCTGTGTTGGTATGTTTGGTGTTGGATGTATACTAAGAGATATAGGGAGTAGTATATCCATGTTTGTTTGTACATAGGTAGTTATCTATATGTGAAGAATTACGATTGTATTCGCTAGTGAGAAACTATTTTTATGTAAGTATGTGTAATTTGGTTGTGTGATAAGCGAGTAATAGTTATATAGGGATGTATGTGACTATATGAATGATGGAAGTACGTGTATGAATTTGACTGTCTATGATGGGTATAAAGATAGAGTGTGCATATGTATACATGTTTGTAGTATAAATGTTTGACTACCTGGTGCATATATAAGCACTTACAGTGACTATACATGGTTTGAATTATAGTGTGATATGATTGGGGTAGTTACTAGAGTGGCTAGATACATTTATAGTTAGAAAGTCCGAGGACGGATAAGGTGTGTAGGATGTCACGGTCGCTTTTCCATCGTACGTTTTTCGTGCGCGTACTTTTGTTCTTATGCGTATTTATTTTGATCTCTTCTTGTCTCCGAAACGTACGTTGTGATATGTCGTTGTGACCCTCTGGAAGAGTATTTACTTGTGGAATTATTTTTGAACGTCATTTCACGAGTTGTTCACCCACAAAATAACTTTGTTTGAAGAGGTGTCGTAGGTTCCACCTTCGCCGTTAGACCTTTCTATTTTTAGTTCCGTTTTTCGTGGACCTAACCCGTGACCGATCATCGTAGTCTCGAACCTCTCATCGACACGATCATCCCGATATTATTATTATATTTTTCGGACGCCGTTTGGTTGGCCTTCCGCACTAATCACTTTCAATCTGTATTTAACCCCAAGCTTATCCCTAATTTAATCTAGTAAACCTAATCACCTTGGAATCCTACGTTTCACATGTCATATTCCCTAGCTATTTGCCACCCTCTATTAAACTAATTACACCCCTCCCTCTCACATACTCTCTCCCCAATCATCTAATTATACCCCTTTTATCACCCAAATAGCAAAAACCCTTCACATCTCAAAAACTTACAAAACAACCTAGGGATTTTCTCCAACCAACCGCTGCCATTACCCTAGCACCTACGCAAGCATCTCCACCTGAGCCCCGACTCACCGGCCAAGTCCTCTCCGGCCATCCCTCCTCCGGCAACCCCCACCATTGCCGCCGTTAACTCCTTCTCCTCCACAAGGCTGCCGATCTCCTCTCCTCTCTAAAAATATAGCCACCCTCTCCCTTGGATGCCCAGCATAGATCCCGCAGCCTCCCCTTGCTGGAGCAACTAGCCGGCCACTCCCCTTGTTCCGGCGACCCCTTAAACCACCTACAGCAGCCTACTCTCCTTGCCGCATGAACAGCTGGCCACCCTCTCTCCCTTCATTGCTCCTTCCCTCAAGCAACAGCTGCTCTCCTAGATCCAGCCACTAACCTCCTTGCTCCGGCGACTTGCCGACTTCGCCATTGGAAACTGCCCTTCCCAAGCCGCAAATATAGGCCTGCCCCTCATAAGCTTCATTGCCGGCCCCCTCTACTCCCTAGCAGATCCGGCCATCTACTCACCCTAGTTGTCGTCGACCACCCTCTATCACCGGCTTCTCTCTGCGAAGCTGCCGTTACACCTGCACCCTCTCCCCTAGCCGCTAACACATGTCAGGCCGACAACCCAGGCCGCGGCATCTCCAGGCTGTGCCCCGACACCGTAGATTCTGCCGTCGACGTCCAGACGTTGGCTGTCCTCTTTCCCCTCGCGTCGCTGTTCGGTGATCGTGCCGCTACCCGGCTGATCATCGTTAGTTGTCGCTGTCGTCCGCCATTATCGCTGATTGCTGCCGTGCAGTGGATCGTCGCTAGCTTCTGTCAATTCAACCCCTGACGTCGCTACCCGACGTCAGTGTAGCTCTCTCGTCGTGTTAAGGTATACCTGAACCGTAGGAACCCACACCAGCAGTTAACAAGATAAAAACTGTGATTTAATTACTTTGGTAACTCAATAATTGAAGATTAATAATATGGTAATGTAGGTTGGGCGTTGATTGAGCACATAGGGAATATCTGGACTCATTGATCTGAGACTTGCAGCACGTCATTTCAGGCAAGTGAAACTTGCACAGTAATCTGTTAGGCCATGTTTTAGTCCATTTTGTATGACTGTGTAAAAGAGACTAGGCGGTGAAATGATAGTCGCTTAGACGACCATATTTGATCTAGTTTGACAAAGAAACTAGATCCGACACCCTACTTGATCTAGCTTGACAACGAAGCTAGATCTGATACCTTTACTACGCTATCAGTTCATGCCGCATGCCATGTTTACTTTCAAATTATTTGTACGCACATTTAATTGCTTATTGCCATGTTCATGCATCTTGCCATGCCATCTCATGTATCAACTTGTTCTTTCATAATTGTGTAGCACACTCTACTTTATAAATGTAAGCTGCGGCGAGTAGGATCTTGCCTCCTACATATTGATTGAGGATAGGTGCACCCCTATGCCATATTGAAAAACACTTCCTGGCTCATGATCCAGAAGATATACACGTTGAGGGGTAGGGTTAAGAGACCACTCAGTGTAGAAGTGTGCACGTACAGCCACTTCAGCTGTAAGGCGTAAACTCTGGGATTGGGGGTAGGGTTAAGCGACTACTCAGTGTAGAAGTATGCCAAATCAGCAACTTCAGCTGTAAGGCGTAAACCCTGTGCACAATATGAATGCATGTTTTCATCGTGAAATCGTGAAATCGTGATATCTTGTTTTGTAGCTTTTTGCTACAACGTGTCGTGCAAATGTTAACTTTCATGTTCATCTTAAACTGCTACATTCATGCTCATGTTTAAACTGTTGTATTCATTAAATAACATGTCATGTCATCTCCATTATTTTAGAACTGCTAGTTGTACACTTTTGCTCTTATGTTTCCTTGCACAAAAGTCTCACTTCCTTTTGGAGATTTTTGCTGACATGTGCCCTTTTCTCTTTGGGTGTCACATGTCAGGTTTTGTGCCCGACTTAGTTGCTGAGGACACAGTTTGCTGACGTCCAGTTCGAGGACCCGGAGTTCTACCCGTAGTCTCAGCTGGTGACTTTCCTTAGTTGTCGTTTACTTTCTTAGTAGTTGTTGTTAGGTTGTTCGATGTGTTGCACTCATCCCTTTGTACTAGTTTCGGCCATGCTTAGGCCTTCTTTTCAGACTCTGTACTTTACTTTATGACTATCTCTGTAATGTTTGGAATAAAATCTGTGGATGTTGAATGTTGAACAATTTTATTTGTCTATCTCTCATTATTATTATTATTATTATTTCGTCCTAATGCAAAGAACCTGATAATGGATTACATTACCGGACGCTTATCAGACTTTAGCTTCACAGCTCCAAGTCTGAGCAGACCTCTTCACGTCTCGCCTTCCATACTTGGGAAGCGGGGAGTGACAGAGGGGGTGCCGCCCCCGCCCCCCTGGATGGCCACCTTCTAGGGTTTCCAACCCTAGCAGGCCTTGGGCCAGAATTAAGCCTAAACAGTATTATTTCAAAAAAAATTCTTTAAACAGTATATGGGCTGATTCATTTGGGCCTATCTATTGGGACTTTTGGACCCTTTTGGGTTATTTGGACACTAATTTGGGCATTTTAACACAAAATAAAGGGGATTAAATGGTCTATGGTATATATTCCCTTGTAAGTTATTTTATTTTGTGTTAAACTTAGGTCTTAATTTAAATTCACTTTTACGCATGCTTCAATATACATATTTCGAAATAATTGTAATTAAATCAAAACCCCACTAAAGTAGGCTCTATTGTGTAAATTATTATTTCGATATATAAAAAGGCTACAGACATACTTTGTTTGTAAATTTTGCCTAATTTTTTTGAATTTAAACCCATTAAAAGAGGAGATAAATGGTCTTGCGTATATATTTCCTTTAAGCCCGTTTTATGTGTTAAAGTTTAGTTTCATTTAAATTCAATTTTGACACATTTGGTTATATATTTCGAAATAATTTTAATTAATACGAAACCCCATCAAAATGGGCTCTAATGTAAAGATTATTGTTATTTCGGAATGTAACAAGTTGAAGACATACGTTGTATGGTTGGTTGCCTAAAAATTCAATTTAAATTGTATTGAAGGAGGAAATAAAAGTATTTAACGTATATTTCTCCTCAAGGATAAGTTTAAAAGGCCTTAAGGAATTTTGTGTACTAACTATCAAGTAAATGGCCTTAAGGAAATTTGACACATTTTAAAGTTATATATAAAATGGGATATGGTGTATATTTATATCTATAACTTTATATATATGTTCATATACACATTAGTACAACTATATGCCCCATTTTAAAGAAGAAAATTTGTGTTGAAATTATGGATTTTATTTAACTCAAAATAATGGTGGAACAAAAGGTTCTTATATATATTTCCACTTAAAGAAATCATTTTTTGTTATATTCAGTTTAGTTTAAAAATCAAAATTTTGGCATAATTAATTTTATATATATTTCGAATATAGATTAGTTAGATCATCAACTCACCAAAGTGTGTTTTCTTGTGAAGATTAGTTTTAATCTCGAAATATAACAAGTTAAATATATACTTTTGTATGAAAGTTTTGGTTGCCTTAAATTTGATTTCGAATAAAAGTGGACTTGAATATTTCTACTTAAAGTATAAATTCATGTATTAAAAATGCGACATAGATTCAAATTATATATTTTTTGAAATGACTTGGTGTAATCATCATCTCGCAAAAGTGGGATATGTTGCTTTGCATTAATTTATTTCATAAATATAAACAGAATTTTTTATGTGCATAATTTTATATGAGTGCTAAATCGGCCCAAAGGAAGATTACCGTTCTATATCATTTTATGCACACATGTGGCAATAGATAAGGTGATGATTAGTGAGACAATGCATGCAAATTTAATTCGGCCCAAACGAAGTTTTATATTTGGCATGTTATTTTTGTTATTGTCTGATTGCTACAACAAGGTGTCAATGACTAGTCAATAGATTATCCAAATATAAATGTTGAGCTAATAGAGGATGTCTTGAGATAGGGCAATAGCATTAATTTGAATTTGGTGTTGTTTTGTTTAATACTCATTTGAACATGTTACAATTGTCTTATTCTCTTTTTCAACTATTATTCCTGAAAATTTTTCTGCCCACCTCAAATCTATTCCAATACTTAATGGCTCTAACTTCAAGGCATGGAAGGAAAATCTTTTGATAATCCTCGGAGTCATGGATCTTAATCTGGCATTGAGGACTCATAATCCTCCACCACTCACTGATGATAGTACTTCTGATGAAAAGAGGGAAATGATAGAGTGGAAGAGATCAAATCGCATGTGCCTAATGCTTGTGAAGAATGTCATTCCAGAATATCTCCGGGGCTCTATTTCAAAGATAATTGCCACAGCTAAATGGTTCCTTATTGAGCTTGAAAAGAGATTTGTCGAGAATGAAAAGAGTGAGATTAGTACACTCTTGACAAACCTAACTTCAATGAAATATGAAGGTAAAGGGAACATCAGTGAGCACATATTGAAGATGTCTAATCTTGCTTGAAGGTTGAAAGCACTTGAGTTAGACCTCTCTGAGGATCTGCTAGTGCATTTTGTTTTAATATCGCTTCCATCACAGTTTAGCGAGTTTAAGGTGAGCTACAATATGAAGGAAGAGACTTGGTCTCTGGATGAGCTCATCTCATACTGTGTCAATGAAGAGGAAAGGCTTAAGCAAGAGATGACAGAAAGCACTCACCTGACCTCCACCTTCAACAAAAGGAAGAAGGATATTGAAGCTGCAGATCAGCATCTCAAAAGAAACAACAAAGGAAACTGAAAAGTTTAGAAGGTAATGGATGTTTCTTCTGTAGAGCTGAAGGTCATATAAAGAAGCATTGCACAAATTATCACGCTTGGTGTGCTAAAAGGGTATACTTCTTTGATTTGGTTTAAGTCTAAAGTTAACTTCTTTTTGTAAACTTTGTGTAGTGCCCTGGGAAGCCACTGCACATGTACTAGAGGGGGGGTGAATAGTACTTTTAAATAATAAGGAGCGTTATTCCTAATTATCGTGCAATTAACAAACAACGATGCGGAATAACTACAATCAAGAAATAATGCAAACGCAAACACAATGGTTTAATGGGTTCGGATCCACCCAAGTCTCCCCGACTTGTTCCCGGTGATCCTACGTCCCAACCACCCGGGTCCCTTCCGGATACTTGAGTTAGAAACCCTAACTCAAGATTTCCAATATGACCACTTGCGAAAACCTCACAAGTGCAAACGACCTACAATCGATGACCGTGAATCCCACAACCCGGGATCACGTAAAACCTCTCACAACCGAGAGTATACAATTCAAATATAACTGAAATGAAATGCTTACCAACAAAATACCTATGCCTTGAGATTTCTTACCAAATTAGGGCAAAGAGGATTTTGATGGAGGAAGAGTCACCAAACCCTAGCTTCAAGAAGATGACCAGCAATGGAAGCCTAGGGTGGAGATGGTGACCTAGAATCAAGCTTCTAGCTTGAAAGGCTCACAATGGAGAGAATCTCTCTTGAGGATTTAGGACTCAAGAACTTGAGGGAGAGATTCTTGTGAGGAGAGAGAGCTTGGAAATATAGTTGATTGCTCTCCTCTTTTGATCTGAAAATATCTCCAATATATTGCTTAACCCCTTCAAGAAATGAATCAGGATTCTATTTAAAGGGGCAAGGAAAACGAGTTCAAAAAGATCCCAACGGCTCTATTCTGAACCAGACTAGTCGGTCAAAGAAGGATCACTGACCGACTAGTTCATAAACTAGTCGGTCGGTGATACAACGTAGACCGACTAACGGTTGAACAGCCAAAGGTGAAGTTCCAGGCAAAGACAACTAGTCGGTCTAAGAAGACTTGCCGACCGACTAGTTTCACAACTAGTCGGTCGGTGAATGATCTTTGACCGACTAACGTCGAAATAGAATAGGTTGACTTCAAGATGACTTAGTCGGTTTAAGAACAAATGCTGACCGACTAGTTTCTCAACTAATCGGTCGGTAAACGTTCTTTGACCGACTAACTCGAAACAGTAGCTCAGGCTGAAAAAGGATGAACACAACTAGTCGTTCTGAGAAGGACTCCTGACCGACTAGATCGTCATCTAGTCGGTCGGAGAACCTTCTTTGACCGACTAATTGATCAATCAGGAAAGAGCTGAAAATAGCAAGGCATCTAGTCGGTTCACGTAGAGTTGCCGACCGACTAGATCTTCATCTAGTCGGTTGGTGACTCTTCTTGAACCAACTAACATGCACTCGAAGCCGAGGGAAGAAGCGATAGGCTTCGGGAAAGTTTCTATTAGCTTCTAAGATTATCCTAGCTCTAAGATAAGAGAGAAATGAAGTTTATAAAGTAAGTCCTACTCAAGGCTTAACATTCTAAACTATGAAGCTAGAAGACTACAAAATAAATCTTACGAGCCGTCTTCAAAGCTTCAATCTTCATTCCTCTTGACTTCAATATTGCTCCTTGAGCTTCAACGAAGCTCCAGGCACATGATCACGCGTATTGAGAAGTCTTGAGACGTCGCTTTCGTTGTACGTGGTATTTTGGCGACGATCTCCATAACTGCGCTCACAAATAAGTTAGTATACATTATTTATGTTTGCTCATCATCCAAAACCAAATCCGGGGAATCATATCACAACATTCTCCCCCTTTTTGGTGATGACAAACCAACATAAATAATAATCAATAATAATGATTCAATAGAAATTTACTTACTCTCCCTGCATTATATCCAATAAAATTCATTCGCATCATGCAGATGAGGAAGATATGAAATATGAACCACATATTGACATATAGGATCTAAATCCATTTTATATCTTCACTCCCCCTGAATCTAACACATCAAATTATATTCATGGTAAATTCCTTTGAATTATTAGTTAGCACATTGTCATTATTATATCTCTCCCCCTTTGGCATTAGCAAAAAGAGCGGGAGGAGATCAACAACCAATGGCTAAAAATAACGCATGGGAGTCGAAGTATACGACCAAGGCCCAAAATAACACCAATGCAAAATATCAAATGCAAAATACCGAATAAAAGCAAAGCGTGTCAAGGAGACCAAAATCGAAAATCGGAAACCGAAATCATCAAATCATCGGAGAAAAATCGGGAAACGAAATTACCAAGCCATAGGCGAAAATCGAAATATGAAATCATCAAGCCATAGGCGAAAATCGAAATCCGAAATCATCAAAACTCAAATCAATTTCACTTATTGAGTTTTGGAACATACTCTCCAAAATCAATAGAATGCATGGAAAACAATTCTATGTTTCCATATAAAGAATTCTATTAAATCCATAAAATCGTCGAACGACGAAATCATCATCAGAGACAAAAATAATCCGATGTGCATACCAAATGAAGCATGCAAGAATGTTATGCCAAAAATAGATAGAACATCATATAACAATGGCATACACTAATCTAGCAAACCAAATGAAGCAAAATGATACCAATTGTAATATATTCTACCAATGGATAACAATGAGAATCAAAAGTATGAATATACTTACAAAATTAAGCTCTCCCTACTTTGGTGCATCACTTAAGCACCAACAACTCCATTTGAGTGAAAATCCTTGCAAATCACGGAGTTGGTAGGGTTGGTATCCCATAATGAAATTAACCTAGAGAATATCATTGTGGTATCCAAAAATCCTTTTGGATCCAATGGGTTAGACAACACATTTGAAATACGAAATAAAAATTATTGTAACTCATAAATTAATATAATCGAAATCAATTTTATAAACACATGCCTTGGTACCCATAACATGATCATAAGCTCATGGTACCAAGCATTGAAAGGTTAAAGGAACTAACCCTTCGGAAACCAAGTCCAAGAGGAACTTGACTTTCCAACATAATCATCATTCAAAATAACATCATTAATATAGGATTGCACATAAACATTCATATCATGATTGCTAGTGTTCTTGGGACCCCAAATAGTGTACATTTTGGGAATCCTCTTCCTCGTGGTTGCATGCACAAAAGGTTGATTTCTATGTGGTGCATGTGGCCTAGGAGCATGAGATCTAGCAATAGCATTATGATGAGCATGAGATCCATGATGTGGTGTAGCATACATACGTGGATAGGCATGAGGTGTGTATGCATGAGGATGATTATGAGAGTAGGCATGCACATGTGGATGAGATGTTTGAACATAAGCATTAGGATGTGCATGAGCATGATTACGTGCATGTGGGTGTCTCATATGAGTGTTCGCACGTGCTCGTGGGTGCGGAGCATAAAAATCATCATTAATATTTGCATGCACCGGTGGAGTAGGATGTGTGTTCCTACGTGGCATAGCATGTGAGTACAAAAATGCATGACCCCTCTTTGGAGGTCTACCCAAAGTGGGTTTCTTTCCAATCGGGGGTGTATACGAAGTGGAAGCACTATTGGTAGGAGAACTACCAACGAGGTGTTTGCTCCCACTCGTCGAGGCGTCGGATGTCGGCCTAACAAAGGTGGTAGGCGATTTGGATGAGTCTCCCATCTTATACCCCAAGCCAATGTGGTGTTTGGCCGGAAGTAAGTCATTTAGGATATTATCCAAATGGCCCTTACCTTTATTGAAATCATTGATACGGCCTAACGTGCACTAATACTTCTCTTTGAGAGAATGCAAAGAAGCATCCAAAGTGGATACTTGCGATGTGAGTGCATAAACACGTGATTTGAGATTCTTATTCTCAATACTCAAAGTTGAGTTTTGAGACGTCAAATCCGCTATCACATGTTCATCCGAATCCTCAACAAGAACATGCTCAAGTTGAGATTTGAGGGACTTCACCTCATTTCTCAACAAGCCATTATGAGTAAGCAAACTTGCTTTCTCATTGGCGAGTGTCTCAACAATGGTGTCATTGTTGGTGATGGTAGACTTAGGAGAGGTTTGGAGGTTAACAAGTTC
Source organism: Scilla litardierei (assembly GCA_030789695.1). Taxonomy (NCBI): domain Eukaryota; kingdom Viridiplantae; phylum Streptophyta; class Magnoliopsida; order Asparagales; family Asparagaceae; genus Scilla; species Scilla litardierei. The sequence continues at coordinate 62,154,088 of CM061131.1, forward strand.
ATCTTTGGTCTTATTATATCTATCTACTAATTTAGTAAATTTAGACCAAATTTCTTGGTTTGCTAACCTCATTTCATCAATAGTAGGTTCTCCGATTTCATCCTCGCTACCATCCTCGCTTTCATCCTCGCAATCATCGAAGGATGACTTTCGATCTTTTGCCTCATTAGCCATGAAGCAAAGTTTTGCTTTCTCCACTCTTCCATCATCCGACTCTCCACTTGAGGAATCCTCTTCGGAGTCGGTGAATGTGCCAACAAGTCCTTTCTTGTACTTTCTCGACTTGTCGTACTTCGATGCTTTCCCCTTCTCCTGGTGTTTGTAGAGAGGACAATCCGGTTTGATGTGTCCTGGCTTGTTGCATTTATAACACACGGGAGTAGAAGCATTAGTCGAACTAACTTTAGATTTATTCAAAGATATACCTTCTCGGAGGAATCGATCGAACTTCCTTGCCATACGGGCAATGGATTCCATGTCCAATTCGTCTTCCGATTCTTCACCATCGGTAGATGGAGCGGCCTTGAAGGCAATCGCCTTTTTCTTTGGCTCATCTTGCTTCAAGTACGCTTTCATCTTTTCCTTCATTCGGATCTTACTATCCTTGCGTACCTCGTAAGACAACAAGGTACCCATTAGTTGTACGACGGTATATTTATTCATGTCATTACCTTCCTCGATGGCGAAGGTACGCTTTTCCCAACATGATGGAAGACCGTCGATAATCTTCGCGACTTTCTCCTTTTGGGTATAGACCTTCCCAAGAGCTTCCAAGTCGTTTGATATATCCACGAAACGAGCGTAATATTCCTTCATGGTTTCGCCCTGCTCCATATGAAACAACTCAAATTCTTTATTAGCAACGACGAGTTTAGAATCTTTTACCGTACTCGATCCTTCGTGCAATATGAGGAGTTGGTTCCATATTTGATATGCACTCTTACATGTGCATATCTTGTTGAAGTCCTCGGGCTCCAACGCACAATTCAAGGCATTCATGGCCTTGGCATTTGCTACTTCTGCGGTGACCTCCGCGGGAGTCCACTTCGCGAAATCTTCTTCGGAAGGCTCGACATACTCCGTCATGGTGGCTCTCCATAGTGAAGCGCTCCGGAGGAAAATTTGCATCCGGCATTTCCAGTACCCATAGTTGGTACCGTTGAAGTGTGGAGGCCTGACGGAGGATAGTCCTTCCATAACAGAAGAAGCTCCATCGCGGTTCTTGAAGACGTTGTAGTCGTTGTTCATCATAGCTTTGAACTTTGGCTATGTGTAGCTTTGAACCTTGGCTCTGATACCAATTGTAGTGCCCTGGGAAGCCACTGCACATGTACTAGAGGGGGGGTGAATAGTACTTTTAAATAATAAGGAGCGTTATTCCTAATTATCGTGTAATTAACAAACAACGATGCGGAATAACTACAATCAAGAAATAATGCAAACGCAAACACAATGGTTTAATGGGTTCGGATCCACCCAAGTCTCCCCGACTTGTTCCCGGTGATCCTACGTCCCAACCACCCGGATCCCTTCCGGATACTTGAGTTAGAAACCCTAACTCAAGATTTCCAATATGACCACTTGCGAAAACCTCACAAGTGCAAACGACCTACAATCGATGACCGTGAATCCCACAACCCGGGATCACGCAAAACCTCTCACAACCGAGAGTATACAATTCAAATATAACTGAAATGAAATGCTTACCAACAAAATACCTATGCCTTGAGATTTCTTACCAAATTAGGGCAAAGAGGATTTTGATTGTCACGCCCCGCTTCCCAAAAATATGGAGGCGAAGCGTGAGAAGGTCCGCTCAGACTTGAAGCTACAAAGCTGCAAGTCCGATAAGCGTCGATCAAATTTAAAACTGCAGGTCCTTGCAACGCGAACGAAACAAAGATAATAATAATGAAATGAGACAAAAGAAACATCTCAGAATATCCATAAAATAAGTTTCCAACATCGCAGAAAAAGCCACCAGGCTGAAAAGAAAAGAAACTAAAAGCCCACACATGGCCAACAAAAGTACAAAGTACAAAACAACGGTGCTACGCACCAGCAACTAACAAAAAGCCTAAAGCAAAATAAAGCTCAACAAAGACCCAAAGAATGGTCACCGGTGTCCACCAAAATCCTCCTGGGCAATCATGGACTCAGACTCAGCGTCAGCAATACATCACGTACTCAGCAACGATCTCTGGCTCAGGTCTAACATGTGACACCCAAAAGAGCAAGGGGCACATGTCAGCAAGTCTACAAGAGACTTGTGCAAGGAAACTGAAAGTAAAGTGAACAACCTAGCAGTTCTAGTATGAATGCGATGACATAGCAGTTTAAAGTATGAGTGCAACAGGTAAAGTAAAGTAAAGTAAAGTACGAGCATGGCATTTAAACATGGCAAGGATGACAAGTTATACAAGAAACATTCACAATGACAAGTACAAGTCAAGTAAGCACCTCGTGCACAGAGATTACGCCTTTTGGCTAGAGTGGCTGATCGGGCCAACTCATAAGCTCAAGTGATCGCTTATCCCTACCCCTCCACGTATGTCGAGCCAGGGCCTTACCCCCGAACTTGGAATGCTCGCTTCTGGATCACGAGCCAGGAAGTGTTTTTAACAAGTATGGCCTAGGGGTGCACCTAGCCAGGGACACGGAAACACGGATTTGTACAAGTATTTTGTAGCGTGTGCTACGATGCAACAATCAATTTGGATGACATGTAAGATGCAATGCATGGCAGTTAAAAGTACGTACAGTTAAGGAAAGTAAACGTGACAGTTTAGTATGCATGAAACAAGTTTAAAGGGTTGGATCTAGCTTCGTTGTCAAGCTAGATCAATTAGGTGACGGATCTAGTTTCGTTGTCAAACTAGATCAAGTAGGCGTCTAGCCAGCTATCATTTCACTGACTAGTCTCTTTTACGCTAAAAGCAAGGAAGTGGCCTAAAAACATGGCCCTACACAAGAGTTGGCAAGTTTCACTTGCCTGCAAGTACGACATCTGAGCACACCGTCCAATGAGTCCAAAAATCACCATTATTCTACGTGCACAAGTCCACCGGCCTAAAGTCCATATTATTAATCTTCATTAGTGAATTTAAAACATTTAAAATACTTTGAAAATACTGATTTTAGTCTTGATTAGCATGCATTGGGTTGGGGGTCCTAGGGGTGCAAAGCGTTACCTCAACACGACGCGAAAGCTACACCGGCGTCGGGTAGCGACGCCGGGGGTTGGAATAATAGAACGCGCTCCAAGTCCTGATTCCAATATAGTTTCCTCGCTGGAAAGTTCAGAGCATCAACCCGGGCGACGATTCCAGATTCCAGAGCTAGCACGGGCGACGACGGGTTACGACGTGCGACGACGTCGTACGCGACGAATCCTTGAAGAGCAAGCACCTAGGTGGGGCCCACAGCAGTCCTAGGGGCCTTTGGGGGACCCACAATAACTCTGGAGAACTTGGGGGGCCCACGGTGGCAAGTGGTGCGACGGATGCGGGGTTGCGACGTTTGGCCATCGGTCGTACTCAGCCAATGTGGGAGGATGGCTCGGTCAGATACTAGGGCGGGCTGTGCAGCGCTTGGGGTGTGCAGCAATGCGGGGCAGCGCTTGGTTCTCTCGGTCGGAGCGGGGGAGGCCACCGGTCGGGCGCCTTGGATGCGGGGCGACAGAGCGCTGCAACGTTGCAACGTTGCAACGTTGCGGAGAGCGGGCGTGAGCGGGGGCGGCTGTCGGTCGGGCACGGCACGATGCGGGGCGACAGAGCGGCTAGCGATGCGGGGTTGCGGAGCGACGCTTGGTGCGGAGCGGCAACCGGTCTGACCGAGGGCTCCTCTCGGTCGGGCACGGTGAAGCGGGGCGACGGCTGTGCGGAGCGGAGCGGGGGCTTGGTGCGGAGGCAACGGCTGGTCGGTGCGGGGGATTTGGGCTGTTTCCTTCGGTCGTGCGGCCGCCGTTCGTCGCAACGTTGCGACGAATCGTCGCAACGTTCAATTTCAAGTTTGGAAGTGGCTAGGGTTAATTTCTTGCGAAAATAGGTCTTCCTAGGGGTTGCTTATATAGTATAGGTGGGTTGACTTGGTCTAGGGCTAAATCTAATAGGATTAGATGTTCAAAAAGATTTAAAATTTGAAATTCAATTACTCTAACTTATCCAAGGGTTTGACCTGGTCCAAATGAGCTGGAAATTGGCTCAAAAATTCTTTAAAACGTTTTAAACTCAAATAAATTTTATTTGGCCGAAATTAATTTAAAAATAAATTATTAAAAATAATATAAAACTTGTAAAAATTATAAAAGTGGTCAAATAAACTCCAAAAATTATAAAATAAATATCGTGGTGATCGTGGCGACGAATGTGAGCTAACTAAGAAGACGGATCTCAAATTCGACGTCGGACGACGAAACTAAAAATAGAAACGTCTCCCGTCAAGAGTGAGAATCGTCACGTCTCATCGAGTAAGTGTAAATTGTGGAAAAACGACTCGAGAAGTGTCGTTCCAAGATAGTGCCACTATTTAATACTCTCAGAGACGTTCACAACGGCATATCACACAAAAGTGTTCACCAACAAACAAAGTCCAAAACAAACACATGCACGGTCAAAAGCACGTGCACGAACAACGTACAACGAAAAGCGGTCGTTACATCCTCCCCACCTTAGAATAAAGTCCGTCCTCGGACTTTCTAATATAGCTAGTCACTCTAGTAACTACCCCAATTCAGTCACTTTATAATTCAAACCAAGTATAGTCATTACAAGTGCTTAAGTATGCACTAGGTAGTCAAACATTAATACTACCAACACGTATACATATACATTCACGTACGTCATATACTTATACCTATTATAGCCAGTCAAACTCATACACGTATTCCAATCATATATATAAGCATGCATCCCTTATATAACTAATACCTACCTAATCACAAGACAATATTTCAGATACTCATATAAGGATAGTCTTACACATGCAAATACAATCATTGCTCTACCTATAGGTAGCTACCTATGCACAAACATCAAGGGTATACTACCCTCTAATATTTCCTAGTATACATCCAATACTAAGCACATCCACATAAGCAGTCATACCAAACCATTTTAAGTCAAATTTTACTATATCTAATATATATTCACTACTACCATATTTCACTCATTATATAGTCATACAAATGCATGCAATAATTCACCATATATTCACATCACGTACGGTCCTATAACTATATTTACGACACGCCACATATACCATAGTCATCCATACCTATAACTAAGCACATACTTACACGTGCATGGTGCACACCCATACACGCTAACATTTCATTTTCATACGCCAATCATACCATTATATGACTAGCACACATACACACTTAGTTTTAGCTAGTACACATACGTTCACACGAGCAAGTCCTTAGTGATTAGCTATACCACAAGACCAACACTTATAACTATATACTGGTGTAGCGACCCACAATCATGTGCGTAACTCAACCAGGCACAAACACTTCTATCACTATAACTACATCAAGCATTGCTATATTCAAACTACAAACATACATTCAATATACTTAGAGTATACCCACTCAAGCTTGAGTGAGACTCAATACACATATCAGACTATTCTATATACGTAACACGGCATTCATACCTATACCAATATCACTCCAATATATATATGTCTACCAATACAACCATATACATACCATAGTCAATCACACTTAATATTAGTCAGGCAATACTCACGTAGTTCAATCATTCTATATACCATAATAATAATACAGACATTAGCACACGTATATTTATAATACACTCCTTCTTACATGCATACGTATACATCGTATAATCACACACATGTAACATATATATTCACACCATAGCCTACTACCTATAATTAGTATACTAACACATCCACACACACATAATTAGGATGTGCAATAGTCGTGTATACCTCACGGTATGCACACATGCAACATCCCGCAAGGGCTAGCAATATCAATCAAAATTATAACCCTACTACCTATATATATATCACCTATATACTCATGCAACGAAACATAACTACTTACATATAAGCACATATATATCTACCTACGAGCACATACTCATACGTAATAATATATGGGTCACTCAATAGGCCTACTTACTTAATTATACGTACACTTATTATTATCACACCTAGCACACACATATCTTTACCAATCATTTTATTTCAACCATTATAAGTATCTCTTACTACATACACAACTTAGATATTCCAACGCTAATTCAAATATACACAAGCATCCCTAGTATAGTATATCTAACCACTCACAAGTCTATACATTCTAGCACACAAACAACTTCATAATATCACGAATAACTCCAAGTACATATATATATCACACAATAGGCAAGCATCAATATACTATGGGGGTACACTCATTCAAGCCCACGTACACAACTTAGGTACGTGCACAACGACACCTCACAAGGGTCCAAGGGTCTACTAACAACTAAGGGTTGACACAGACATTGACGGTCCCTAAGGCCTAAGCAATAAAGAGAGATCGAGGGCGAGACGAGGGAAGGATCGACAAGCACGAGTTCAGATAGGACGAATACGAGGAGACGGCTTGGTTGGACGAAACATTGACTCAAAGGTGAGGTTTAGGTTGAGGGAAAAAGGAGATGTAGTGATGCTTGAATAGAGTACAGAAAAGCAACTAGGATAAATAGCATAAGCTAAAATACGCAAAATTGAAAACGGTTGTACTTTAAAATCCTCATCTGAGAAGAAATGTTTGGGGATCGATAAAACGAGTTGTTCAAAATAAATCTGAGTCGAATATTCAAAATAATAGAAAATGGCCTATTGGTTTTTAAAAATCCTTTTAAAAGGAAGTAAAATCATTTACGCGAATATTAAAGACATGGTTTGGAAAATTCTATCCGTCGGTAATTTAATATAATGTTGTCAAAAGTTTTGGAAAGTCGAAGAATGAATTCGAGTAACGGAAGAATTTAAACTCATGTTAAATGCTTTCAAAACTTTTAGGCTATGGAAAATTTAAAATAATCAATTTTGAAAATTCTTTTAGAGAACCAGTGTTTGCCAAAAATCAGAAACTGATTTACATAAGGTTCTTAATCTACGAGCACACAAGTCTGGCACGGATAAAAATAGTTGAAAGTAGGTATGGTGCACGGAAAAATAATAATATTGACTTAGTATAAGAATTATCGAAGTCGAATAGTAAGTCTTTAAAATCAAATCACGGAGGGTCTAAATCAGGAAGTGGTTATGAAAATAGTAATTTCAAAAATCTGAAACAGGGAAAACGATGAGCAAAAACCAACTTGCTGAAAGCTGAAATTCCATGTGTCTTGAAAAGTATATTAAAAGTAAACACGATGTGTTATTCGAATGGCATAAATAAGAAGGGAAATTATAAATCGAATTGAGCAAAATAAAAGTACGGTTCAGAATAAAATTAATATATGAAAGAACAACACACTTACACAAGTACGAAAAGCATAGACTGGGAAAATACTATAAACTAGCATTCAAAAATTCCTACAAACATTTTTAAAAATTTAAATCAATGAAGAAGTATGAAGTATAAGTATATTAAAATTTTGAACAAGTTTAAACCTAGGGAAAGAGGAAATCGAAAGATACTTTTGGAAGATTCAAGATTGTAACGGAAAGGTTTGAAAATTGACGACAATCGTCATGAGGCGATCTCGTGAATCGAGGCAAGGGAATTGGTCGGAGATCAGACATTCATAAGCCTAGGATATGAACCAGAGGAGGCTACGGAGAAACTCCTACGGTCGACCAACTAAAGATTAGGAACTAGGCGCTAAGACTTCTAAGGGTTAGACGGTAAAGAAATGCGTTCAGCTTGGTCCGAAATCGATGAACCCAAAAGCGAACGACTAAGGGGATTCTAGAAGCCTAATATGGTCAGGGTTAGGCAAGGACCACTAAGGTAACTCCTACGACGATTAAATCCATTGCTAAAAGGGAGTCTAACTACAGTCAGGGCCTCTAACTAGCAAGCACAGACGTCTAACTAAGTCTTCTCATCACCTAGTGTCCTAAAAACGGCTAGACTCAGGGCTTCTGATTCGGATGTTGCAATTTATTTAATGGACATTCTGTTATTATCGTTGTTCCGTTAATTCACAATTGCAAGATAGGACCTGCATGGGCCACCAACAAAACCTGTCACGCCCCGCTTCCCAAAAATATGGAGGCGAAGCGTGAGAAGGTCCGCTCAGACTTGAAGCTACAAAGCTGCAAGTCCGATAAGCGTCGATCAAATTTAAAACTGCAGGTCCTTGCAACGCGAACGAAAAAAAGATAATAATAATGAAATGAGACAAAAGAAACATCTCAGAATATCCATAAAATAAGTTTCCAACATCGCAGAAAAAGCCACCAGGCTGAAAAGAAAAGAAACTAAAAGCCCACACATGGCCAACAAAAGTACAAAGTACAAAACAACGGTGCTACGCACCAGCAACTAACAAAAAGCCTAAAGCAAAATAAAGCTCAACAAAGACCCAAAGAATGGTCACCGGTGTCCACCAAAATCCTCCTGGGCAATCATGGACTCAGACTCAGCGTCAGCAATACATCACGTACTCAGCAACGATCTCTGGCTCAGGTCTAACATGTGACACCCAAAAGAGCAAGGGGCACATGTCAGCAAGTCTACAAGAGACTTGTGCAAGGAAACTGAAAGTAAAGTGAACAACCTAGCAGTTCTAGTATGAATGCGATGACATAGCAGTTTAAAGTATGAGTGCAACAGGTAAAGTAAAGTAAAGTAAAGTACGAGCATGGCATTTAAACATGGCAAGGATGACAAGTTATACAAGAAACATTCACAACGACAAGTACAAGTCAAGTAAGCACCTCGTGCACAGAGATTACGCCTTTTGGCTAGAGTGGCTGATCGGGCCAACTCATAAGCTCAAGTGATCGCTTATCCCTACCCCTCCACGTGTGTCGAGCCAGGGCCTTACCCCCGAACTTGGAATGCTCGCTTCTGGATCACGAGCCAGGAAGTGTTTTTAACAAGTATGGCCTAGGGGTGCACCTAGCCAAGGACACGGAAACACGGATTTGTACAAGTATTTTGTAGCGTGTGCTACGATGCAACAATCAATTTGGATGACATGTAAGATGCAATGCATGGCAGTTAAAAGTACGTACAGTTAAGGAAAGTAAACGTGACAGTTTAGTATGCATGAAACAAGTTTAAAGGGTTGGATCTAGCTTCGTTGTCAAGCTAGATCAATTAGGTGACGGATCTAGTTTCGTTGTCAAACTAGATCAAGTAGGCGTCTAGCCAGCTATCATTTCACTGACTAGTCTCTTTTACACTAAAAGCAAGGAAGTGGCCTAAAAACATGGCCCTACACAAGAGTTGGCAAGTTTCACTTGCCTGCAAGTACGACATCTGAGCACACCGTCCAATGAGTCCAAAAATCACCATTATTCTACGTGCACAAGTCCACCGGCCTAAAGTCCATATTATTAATCTTCATTAGTGAATTTAAAACATTTAAAATACTTTGAAAATACTGATTTTAGTCTTGATTAGCATGCATTGGGTTGGGGGTCCTAGGGGTGCAAAGCGTTACCTCAACACGACGCGAAAGCTACACCGGCGTCGGGTAGCGACGCCGGGGGTTGGAATAATAGAACGCGCTCCAAGTCCTGATTCCAATATAGTTTCCTCGCTGGAAAGTTCAGAGCATCAACCCGGGCGACGATTCCAGATTCCAGAGCTAGCACGGGCGACGACGGGTTACGACGTGCGACGACGTCGTACGCGACGAATCCTTGAAGAGCAAGCACCTAGGTGGGGCCCACAGCAGTCCTAGGGGCCTTTGGGGGACCCACAATAACTCTGGAGAACTTGGGGGGCCCACGGTGGCAAGTGGTGCGACGGATGCGGGGTTGCGACGTTTGGCCATCGGTCGTACTCAGCCAATGCGGGAGGATGGCTCGGTCAGACACTAGGGGCGGGCTGTGCAGTGCTTGGGGTGTGCAGCAATGCGGGGCAGCGCTTGGTTCTCTCGGTCGGAGCGGGGGAGGCCACCGGTCGGGCGCCTTGGATGCGGGGCGACAGAGCGCTGCAACGTTGCAACGTTGCAACGTTGCGGAGAGCGGGCGTGAGCGGGGGCGGCTGTCGGTCGGGCACGGCACGATGCGGGGCGACAGAGCGGCTAGCGATGCGGGGTTGCGGAGCGACGCTTGGTGCGGAGCGGCAACCGGTCTGACCGAGGGCTCCTCTCGGTCGGGCACGGTGAAGCGGGGCGACGGCTGTGCGGAGCGGGGCGGGGGCTTGGTGCAGAGGCAACGGCCGGTCGGTGCGGGGGATTTGGGCTGTTTCCTTCGGTCGTGCGGCCGCCGTTCGTCGCAACGTTGCGACGAATCGTCGCAACGTTCAATTTCAAGTTTGGAAGTGGCTAGGGTTAATTTCTTGCGAAAATAGGTCTTCCTAGGGGTTGCTTATATAGTATAGGTGGGTTGACTTGGTCTAGGGCTAAATCTAATAGGATTAGATGTTCAAAAAGATTTAAAATTTGAAATTCAATTACTCTAACTTATCCAAGGGTTTGACCTGGTCCAAATGAGCTGGAAATTGGCTCAAAAATTCTTTAAAACGTTTTAAACTCAAATAAATTTTATTTGGCCGAAATTAATTTAAAAATAAATTATTAAAAATAATATAAAACTTGTAAAAATTATAAAAGTGGTCAAATAAACTCCAAAAATTATAAAATAAATATCGTGGTGATCGTGGCGACGAATGTGAGCTAACTAAGAAGACGGATCTCAAATTCGACGTCGGACGACGAAACTAAAAATAGAAACGTCTCCCGTCAAGAGTGAGAATCGTCACGTCTCATCGAGTAAGTGTAAATTGTGGAAAAACGACTCGAGAAGTGTCGTTCCAAGATAGTGACACTATTTAATACTCTCAGAGACGTTCACAACGGCATATCACACAAAAGTGTTCACCAACAAACAAAGTCCAAAACAAACACGTGCACGGTCAAAAGCACGTGCACGAACAACGTACAACGAAAAGCGGTCTTTACATTGATGGAGGAAGAGTCACCAAACCCTAGCTTCAAGAAGATGACCAGCAATGGAAGCCTAGGGTGGAGATGGTGACCTAGAATCAAGCTTCTAGCTTGAAAGGCTCAAAATGGAGAGAATCTCTCTTGAGGATTTAGGACTCAAGAACTTGAGGGAGAGATTCTTGTGAGGAGAGAGAGCTTGGAAATATAGTTGATTGCTCTCCTCTTTTGATCTGAAAATATCTCCAATATATTGCTTAACCCCTTCAAGAAATGAATCAGGATTCTATTTAAAGGGGCAAGGAAAAACGAGTTCAAAAAGATCCCAACGGCTCTATTCTGAACCAGACTAGTCGGTCAAAGAAGGATCACTGACCGACTAGTTCATAAACTAGTCGGTCGGTGATACAACGTAGACCGACTAACGGTTGAACAGCCAAAGGTGAAGTTCCAGGCAAAGACAACTAGTCGGTCTAAGAAGACTTGCCGACCGACTAGTTTCACAACTAGTCGGTCGGTGAATGATCTTTGACCGACTAACGTCGAAATAGAATAGGTTGACTTCAAGATGACTTAGTCGGTTTAAGAACAAATGCTGACCGACTAGTTTCTCAACTAATCGGTCGGTAAACGTTCTTTGACCGACTAACTCGAAACAGTAGCTCAGGCTGAAAAAGGATGAACACAACTAGTCGGTCTGAGAAGGACTCCTGACTGACTAGATCGTCATCTAGTCGGTCGGAGAACCTTCTTTGACCGACTAATTGATCAATCAGGAAAGAGCTGAAAATAGCAAGGCATCTAGTCGGTTCACGTAGAGTTGCCGACCGACTAGATCTTCATCTAGTCGGTTGGTGACTCTTCTTGAACCAACTAACATGCACTCGAAGCCGAGGGAAGAAGCGATAGGCTTCGGGAAAGTTTCTATTGGCTTCTAAGATTATCCTAGCTCTAAGATAAGAGAGAAATGAAGTTTATAAAGTAAGTCCTACTCAAGGCTTAACATTCTAAACTATGAAGCTAGAAGACTACAAAATAAATCTTACGAGCCGTCTTCAAAGCTTCAATCTTCATTCCTCTTGACTTCAATATTGCTCCTTGAGCTTCAACGAAGCTCCAGGCACATGATCACGCGTATTGAGAAGTCTTGAGACGTCGCTTTCGTTGTACGTGGTATTTTGGCGACGATCTCCATAACTGCGCCCACAAATAAGTTAGTATACATTATTTATGTTTGCTCATCATCCAAAACCAAATCCGGGGAATCATATCACAACACTTTGGTACTTATAGACACGCGATGGAAAGATCCTGGTAAAACCACTCACATCATTGTGTCTATGCAGGGTTGCCTAAGATGCACTACTACAGATTTGGGCTTGGATAACGCCACTTAGATAGCACTTTTAAAAAGCGCTATCTAAGTGAGCTCTTGTATAGCGCTTCTGCACTTATAGAAAATAAAAATAAATCAAAATTAAGATAAAATCACTTAGATATCGCTTTTTATTAAACGATATCCAAGTAATTACCCTACATAGCGCTTTTTGTTAGCGCCATGGTACTAATCGTTACGCAAGCACTTTTATTAAAAAATATACACACATGTATTTCCTTACATAGCGCTTATTTCCCAAGCACTAGAGTGTGGAAGGACGAAGCCATTTCGTGAGAATTCTTGCCAAAAAACTGAAAAGGAAAAATCCTCTAAATCCTCTAAATCTCTCGGCACGTTTTGATCTCAGATCTGTTTTCGCATCTTTCCCGTTCTCAACTCAGCGGTCTGAGTGAAGATAGAGATCCTCGCCCTTTCAATTGCCATCGCAATCGCCGTTGCAGCCTCGTTTGAGGGCTTGACGATGGACTTGAAGCGGATCAAGAGACAGCATCACCCCTCTCCAACGAGTCCCCTCGATCTAGAAGACACTAACGAATCCGCCGCTTCTTGAGCCCCAACTATGGAGAAGAGACCCAGTTCACGGATCATGCGATTGGTCGTAATGATTGTCAGATTCTTAGTCGTTTTCCCTCTTCTCTTCTTCGTCTCTGGCCTTCATCACACTCTGCCCCTTGGTCAGCTTCAAGGAGTCGATGAGCGAGGGAGATTTGAACAGATAACCGAACAAGGTGCGATTGTAACTTTGTTTTCTTTCTTTTTTTAAGTATTTAAGTTAGATTCATATGGTGCATGGCTGGTCGGTTGAATAAAATTTTGAGACTGGGTTTCCGGGGGGTTGTCATTTTGGTTAGATTTGTTCCACTGCATCCATTGTTAATTTCTCTTTGTAGGGTTTTGTTCTCTTAGTTAAATTTTGTATGATGAATGTCATTCATTCTAGCTAAAAGGCACCATTTTGTTATGTTATTTAGCATGCTAAAAAGGCACCATTTTTTTCATTTTACCTCTTTTGTCATCTTCCATATACTGGTTGCAATCCCTGTTAACGACATTATGCCAACTAACACTGCAATGACTACTTCAGTTGCCGCTTCAATAGGGTTCATGTTTTGTTATTGCAACCATGGTCTTGATCCTGTTATCCGCTTCATTATGTTTCATCTCTACTGCTAAAACGTCTTAACAATAAATAATGCATTGAAGTGCTCATTTATAAGTAAACAAGCACAAAACTATTAATGTTGCATGACCCTCATGTTTCCTTCGCACAATTACAGCTGAATATTATTGCACACGCCTTCCATTTGATGGAATGCTTTTTACTTTTTTCTTCCGTGTTGTCATTTCTTAACGGGGTTCCTATTTGGTTTCATTAAATTATACCTTTTGCTCAAACTATACGCATAATAGTAGGCACTGTATACTATGCAATCTAGTAGCCTTTCACTCTTAGTGCTAAAACTAATTAGTTTTGTTGGCACCAGAGCTTATAAGCTGTTTATACTCTGCGCATTAATAATTTCTTCGAGATTTGAATATTTGTAACTCAAATTAATTTGTTCTCTGATTCTTTCCCCTCAACTAACTCGTGTTCCTTATATTATATTTTTTTTGCATCTGTGCCGAATTTTCTAGCCATTGCCACTGTTGTTACCATTGCCGAGATTCTCAAAAACAATGGTCTTGCAATAGAGAAGAGTAAGTTTCTTTGCCTCGCTCCATTTTCCATATTTAATTCAATGCTGCACTTTCAATTACCATTTAATTACAGCAATTGTCCTGCAACTAAATTACATTGTTCTTTAGTTTAGGCGGTGGGTGGGTGATGGAATTAGTCAGTGCCAAGATGTTGTATGGTAAAAAGGGTGACGAGGAAGATGTGGAGTTGTTAGCTTTCCGTGACCAACATTATGTTATCACAAGTTTGACTAATGATGGGCCTTGTAATCATGTTATTTTCTAATTATAACACTGTTTGCAGATGTTATTTTCTAATTATAACATTTGTTGAGATCAACATTATGTTATCACGGCGTTTCTTCTTATGTTTCTTCTTATGTTTAGACTAATGACGGGCCTTGTAATCATGTTATCTTTTTTTGTTTAGAAATGACTTTCATGTTCAGTTGAGAATGGTATATGTTGTTTAAAAAGAAACCAAGGAAAGAGTTTAGCATTGTAAATAGTGAGCAATGGAGCAAACAAACGAAGAAATCTATTGGGCAATTTCAAGGAGAAATATAAATTTACTTATAAGGAATCTTATTTTTACATCTTGTTGTCTAGGTTCTTTTATGTTAGAAGAGTCTATCGCCTTGTTGCATGAATTTAAATTTTAAATTTCAGCAGAGGGTTTTAATTTTAGAAACTTTCCCTTCGAAAATATCAACTGAAAATCTCTTACCAGAGATTCTCGACGGTGTTGATGATCTTATTCAGCTTAGTTACCTAAACAAACCTTCTGTTATTCATAACCTTCAATCTAGATATTCTGGTGACATGATTTATGTAAGTACTGCTGCTAATGAGTTTTCATTGACTCTTTATTTGTGAACTATTTATTTTTGCCTTCATTAGTTAGCTTGTGCCCTTTTTCTTTGTAGACAAAAGCAGGGCATGTTCTTGTTGCTCTAATCCCATTTAAAGAGGTGCCACTTCATGGAAATGATATGGTTGCCGCATACATGCAGACGAAATTTATGGATAGTCCACAGGTCTTTGCAATAGCGGACACTGCTTACAGTGAAATGATGGAAGGTTAAAACAATTTTCCTTGGCAATCAAGTTATTTGTGATATTTTATGTAGCTTATGGTGCTGCAAAGGGATTTTTTCCAGAGCATTTATAGTATTTGTTTTGTGCATGCAGATGTGAAACATCAGTCAATCATCATAAGGTCAACAAATATGACATGCATCTTATACATTCCTCTTTTCCAGGAATTATTTGTGCATCTGCTACTATCAATTTATATTTGGATGGCATTTCTCATGATTTGTATTACAGTGGCAAAAGTGGTGCTGAGAAAACTGAAACAGCAAAGTTTGCAATGCAATATCTGGCTGCTTTTGGCAGTGCTAGTGGTATATAAGAGGAGGTTCTGCAGACATGGGAACTTACAGGAGGGAAATTAACATGAAAATGGAAAATTTAAATAGGAAAAGAATTGTAGCAAAATTTATTTACATAAAAATATGGATCATTACATCATACTATAAAGGAAACATGCAATGTATATATATTTCCTTTAATCATCTATATATCATATAATGTTTATTATCATAGCTAATCAATATATAAACGCATTATACAGAGTTCGGTATCAAGTCCCAACTATGAAGATTAACATAACCATGGAAATTCCAGTAAAAATAGTTTTCCTGTTAATTTTAAACTTTCCCTTCGAAAAGAATAATTTTAGAAAACATGGTCTTACTGCTTATGCCACTAGCCATGGGGATTTGCATTTTGCTCATTTCTTTCCGGTTAATGAAACTAGATTTTGCCGCTTTGATTAATGATATTTGTGACCCGAGTTGCGCTACTACTGCAAATATTCAAGATGCCCCAGTTTTCAGCAATCATCAATTGAGATCTATGTTTGCCAAATTTTCCCATCAGCACTTTTTATTTGCATCATTGCCCTTTTTAGACTTTCTGAAATATTGTAATAGGGACCATTCCGTTATTCCCGATCGGATTCTCGCTAATTGTTGTTCTATTCTATTTCCCAGAAATGATTTTTTTTGGTATTTGATGTTATTTTTGTTGCGTAATTAAAGAATTCCTAGTTGACTCTCCGATCAATGTTCGTGCGATTACCCTAATTGCCCTTTATTTGAATCTGACTTTCTAATTACCGTTAATTACTTCTCTAAGCCCTGTCCAACAAGCTGATGATTATCTACCATAATCTAACTGCTGGTTGCAAATTTCTTTTGCAGCTTGTTATGCTCAAGGTTGCACCCTTGAAGTTCGTCCTCAGAAGAGTTAAGCCTGCAGAAACTCAGAATGTTGATTCTGGCAGAGAACGCAAACGAAAGGTTGATGATTCTGTTCTGGCTGAGGAAACCATTGGCAATGCGAAGAAAATCAAGGTAAAATTCTGAATCTTTTTATATACTTGACAAATGTTGACAATTGCTTACCTTCAATGCCTCTTTTGCAGTTAATGTCTGAGTCACAACCAGAGCCTATGACCATAGCTTTCCCCACTTCCATGGTAACAAAGGCCAGTGCAGCACCTTCATCCTGTGGGCTGGAGCTCCCTTCAACCAAATTCATAGAAAGTAATTTACACCTATGCAGACCCGTTTCATTGCCATATCTATAGTGCAGTCAGTTGTTCATAATTGCCATATCTATAGTGCAGTCAGTTGTTCATAATGAAATGTACATAATAGTCCATTACTTATTTAACTTTATTTTTTCCAATGCCATCTGTATTTAACATTCTCATTTTTTCAGAAATCCAATGATATATAGGGAAAATATGGTTCAATTGTCTTTTCTTTTCTTTACATTCTTTACAAGGATTATATACATTTATTTACGGTATAACAGTTTGTACCGTGGAAACTCGGGAATTAGCTAATCGATCCTCTTCTGATTATTTAATAGTGCCAAGGAATTTTAATGCAAAAAAAAAATTTGATTTTCTATTTTTTTAAATAAAAATATAACATTAGCCACGGCCAGTCCGTGGCTAATGCGTATTAGCCACAGCCAGGAAAGCGCTATGCAAGGTAAAAATCAAAATTTCTCGAGTAATCTTGAATAGCGCTTCCAAAAGCGCTAAGGTAGTAAAGCGCTATCTTAGTAAACCACTTAGATAGCGCTTAAAAAGCGCTATCCAAGCTACCATAGCGGTAGCTTGGATAGAGCTTTTATAAGCGCTATCTTAGTAAACCACTACGATAGCGCTTATAAAAGCGCTATCCAAGCTACCCTATGCTTGGGTAGCGCTTAAAAGCGCTATCCAAGTGTAAAAAAAAGTGCTATGCAAGCGTTTTTTTTGTAGTAGTGATGCCAAAAGCCGAATGATGTTGAAAGATACATCGATATGGGCAATGGCAAGATGGTTCAAGTAGAAGCAAATAAAATTTAGATTATTTTTTTAAAAGCTAGATTGTATTTGAATTTTTTATGAGACTATTATGTACCGTTTTAACGGAATTTGGATTTCTATTTCTAGTTTGAACAAATTCGGTTATTATTGTTCAATTATGAATGGAAAATTTGGTTGTCTCAAGATTCAAAATTAGTTTATTCGGGTTCTTTAAAATTTCATCATAATCTTCATTTATTTGGAAATATTTCTTCATTTACAAAATTCCTGCATTCAAGTACATGTGTTATAAAGAAAGAATTAACAGTTAAGAATTCAGTTATTTTTTGATTGCAGCTTATATCCTTAATAAAGTTTCAACAAATAAACTTAAATCACTTGCATGTTTGGAGATGTCTAACTAAGGTAAGGCTTTATAAACCTAATAAAGAAACTGGACATAATGCTAATGATTTTCTAGTTTTGTTGAATAGTCTAAAAGGTGATATATTGTATGATTTTACATAATCCCGCTATTAAGTTGGTTAACGAATTAGGAAATGCACATCTATTGAGGATGCTGAGTTTGAGGGGGGGGGGGAATATAGTTAGTGGCATTATTCTTAAAGAGGATTATATTCCCACATGTGCTGTTGGCATTGTTCAGGATAATATTCCTGACACTGTTCAAGACACAATAAATTCAAGATAATGTTGCAATTCCTCATATTCGGGAAATTGTTCATAAGGACAAACTCTAGCACCTCAAAGCACTAAATGCTATTCAAAAAATCCATTAAAGAGATGAGAAGTACAGTATTAAGGTATTGCATTGTAATTCTGAAGAACATATGGTTGATATTAAGAATGATGGAAGTTCGACGTGCATCAAGTCAAAAAAGTTCTAAAGCTCTAAAATGGATTAATGCATTAATGAAGAAAGTATTTGAAGGTTTGAAATCTTATCTCATTGCCATAAGGTTTTGAAACCTATTGATTGTAAATGGCTTGTTGAGTATTGGACTTCTCCCTACTTGGTGTTACTAATGAGCAAACATAAATACTTGTGACTAATCACCTATTTGTAGTTAATCCATTGCTTAAGCATACCATGAAGATCAATTAGCAATGGATGTCACTCAAAGATCAATGAAAGCAAGAAAAATAGATTGGATGATCAAATATGGTGATTGAAGCTCTTAGAAGACTTCAAGCTCATACTTTGGATAGAAGAGAGAGTTCTACAAATGTAATATTATTTTTCTCTTCTAGTATGTAACTTAGAAGTAGAACTATGTTGGAGATACACACATCTTCATTTCAGTCCTAGGAAATCATTAGATCACTTTTCCTTAGACTCCAATTCATAATTCTCAAGAATGTGCATGTTGTGATTTCAACAGTCGACTACTGAACGATTTACATTCGCTCGTCTAAAAACAGTCGACTGTGATTTGTTCTACAGTCGCCTGTTATGCACATACTTAATCAATTGATTTTTGGGCTTTCTAAACTTTAACTCTTTTAGGCGACTGATGTACATTTTACAGGCCCATGTCCAAGAGACAGTCGAATGTGACTTGTTAATCAGTCACATGTCTATCTTCAGTTCAAAGATCATTTTCTTTTTCATCTGGCCAGTCAACTGATGTTGTATTTACAGTCGCTTGTCCAAGGCACAGTCAATTGTAAATGCTTCAACAGTCGCCTATCCATGATTACTCTGCAGAATTTTCTCTCTGGAATATTTCAAGTTTTAGTGCCAGTCGACTGATGTTGTATTACAGTCGCATGTCCATGGAACAGTCGACTGTTAATGCTTCAACAGTCGTCTGTCCTTAAACCTTTCTGCAGACTCTACTCTCTGGAAAATGTCAGGGTTTGTGACAGTCGACTGATGTTGGTTTCACAGGCGCTTGTCCATGGCACATGCGCATGTGTGTTCCACATCAGTCGCCTGTCCTGTCTTTCCAGTATTTTCTGAGATTTTTTCAGCTTACCCATATTGTGGCCAGTCGCCTGTAGAAGGATTTACAGTCGCATGTTGGATTTACAGTTGACTGTTTTCTCTTCATCAGTCCACTGTCCACGTGGTAAGTTATCGTTTGAATTCTCATCTACCCTCTGACATAGTATAGCAGTCGACTGTGTTTTGTTCAACAGTCGACTGTCAACTATGTAAAACCATCTATTGGCTTTTTCTCCACGGATTTCAAAGGGGGTTTTGGGGATTTATTTTGAGGGATTTGAGAAACCTATAAATGCAGCCTATATATATGCGGTCATGATCCCCGGAGCACACGAATAAGTTAGCCGTCTTTTCTACGCCTCGTTGCTAGGAGAGAAACTGGGAGAAAGCTAAAGGATTTCTCCAACGGTTGATTCGTGCTGTTCTGGAAGATCATCCGCTACGTTATCGTCAGGATCTCTTTCAGACTATTAGCGATGGATTCAGGTACGCTTCCGCTAATCAGAGAAGGCAACTTTTAAAGATTCAGCATGCCTATATCTAGATCTGTATTGTTAGGTTTGAATACACGCATCTAGATCTTTAGTTCTCACACATGGCACCACCATTAGAGCATATATAGATCAGTTCTGTGAAATGAGTAGGATCTTGCTGTGTTCGACATCATGTTGGTGTGCTAGCAACCCATGGAATTTGGTGACATGCAGAAAGAGACTTTGCATGCCGAACTTGTACGGCAATGATGTGCGTGTACCAAAAAAGTTAAGCGCTTTAGTACTATCGGATGTCCACCTGTACCAATATGAAAACTATGGAGCAGTGCTATATACACCGCCACACTGAGATGTATGCATGGTTTCTTTTCTAAAAATGGAAAAAATTTAAAAGGAGATAATACTTTGTAGCAGGTGATGTGAAATGTTTTAACTTTTCTGGAAAAAGAACAGTACATACAGCGCACCTTCACGGTGTATATAGCACTTATCCAAATGTATTGTATTCTATCCAGAATACTTGGCGCTGCAAAAGTCTCTCTGTCTCCCCAGCCAACCCCACCACACACACACGTGTTTGTTTTCAATAACATGCAGAATACTTGGCGCGGCAAAGACGTGTTTGTTTTCAACAACATGCAACAGCAAATGTCCATAACTTAAATTTATATTAATTTCTCCCAATAAAATAAAGTAAAATAAAATTGTTGAAAGATTATTGGAGAATATTAACCATGGCAAATAGCCATGGTGCTTTATTTATAAAATCCCATAGGTATTCCAAAAGTCTTGGATACCAAAAGTCTCCACCACATTAAGAGTGGTGAAGTAATGGGTGGATAAGTGGTGGGGAGGCCAAAGGCCTCCCCCCACTCACAACACTCCCCATTATCCATCCATTACTTTGGTATTATCGTATACGGTTAAAAAGGGGTGGATACTTCCGGATCCTGAGTAATCGTGTTTGCATCGTTAAAACCTCAGCTGCAGAAAACCCAGTGGGAAAAACCAACAGCTTAAGGGAAAAGAGTGCAACACACAGGTTACTCCCCCTCATCCGTACAATCTTTAGGCTTGTAGGTCTTTCAGTTGTCTCATACCGATTCCTTTTACAAGTTTTACAAAAATACATTTTGGTAAAGATTTGGTAAAAAGATCAGCTAAGTTGTTGTAGGACTGGATCGGCTGAACTTCAATCTGCTTGTCCTTTTTTAGCTCGTGTGTCCAGAAAAACTTGGGAGATATGTGCTTCGTCCTGTCACCCTTGATGTAGCCCTTTTGAAGTTGAGCAATGCACGCAGCGTTGTCTTCAAACAAGACAGTAGGCTCCAAATCATCGTTCTTCAGGCCAGTGGATTGAAGAATGTGGTGGACGACGGATCGTAGCCAATAACACTCTCTGCTTGCTTCATGGATCATAATGAGCTCTGAATGGTTGGATGATGTAGCTATTGTGGTTTGCTTTACCGATCTCCAGGAGATAGCAGTATCTCCGTAGGTAAACACAAAACCTGTCTGTGATTTTACCGTGTGCGGATCTGAAAGATAACCTGCATCGGCATAACCAAACAATTGGGGGAGGCACCTCTCTGGTAGTAAAGTCCTTGATCAATTGAACCCTGGAGGTATCGCAGAAGATGCTTTACTCCGTTCCAGTGGCGCTTTGTAGGCACTGCACTGTGTCTGGCTAAGAGATTAACTGTAAATGCTATATCAGGACGCGTACAGTTAGCCAGATATAGAAGTCCTCCAATGGCACTAAGGTAGGGTACTTCAGGACCCAGTATCTCCTCCCCCTCTTCCAGAGGCCGGAAGGGGTCCGTATGTACATCTAGTGATCTGACGACCAAAGAAGTACCTAAAGGATGACATTTATCCATATGAAACTTACGTAGAAGTTTCTTTGTATAATTAGATTGGTGTAATAGGATTCCACCTCTTAGGTGTTCAATCTGTAAGCCAAGACAATACTTTGTTTTTCCTAGGTCTTTCATTTCAAAAGTATGTTTTAGGCTTTCAGATATCTCATTGATCTCTGCAAGAGATCCTATGAGATTTAAGTCATCTACATATACTGCTATAATGACGAATCCTGTTCCCGTTCTTTTGATAAAGATACACGGGCAGACTTCATTATTCGTGAACCTTGCTGTGCAAGGAAATCACTAAGTCTGTTATACCATATTTTGCCCGATTGCTTTAGACCATATAATGATCTATGCAGCCTTACAGAGAATACGTCCTACGTCCAGAGGTATCTCTTTCATCTCTGGGGGTAGTTTAAACCCATCAGGAAGTCTCATATAGATATTTTTATATATATCGCCATATAGATATGCAGGCACAACGTCCATGAGCTGCATTTCTAGGCTTTCCAGAGAAGTTAGGCTTATTAAAAATCGGAAAGTGATCGAATCCATGACCGGAGAATATGTATCTTTGTAATCAATCCCCAGTCTTTGGAAAAAAACCCTGGGCTACAAGGCGTGCCTTATAGCGAACGATCACATTATTTTCATTTCTTTTTCTTATGAAAACACACTTATATCCCACAGGCTTTACACCTACTGGTGTTTGGACTACTGGTCCAAAGACTTTGCGTTTCAAGAGTGAGTCCAGCTCTACTCTTATTGCCTCGTCCCACTTTGGCCAATCATCTCTGCGTTTATGGTAGGCCCAAAATAGTGCTTCTCTCAAGCGCAAGAGTCCGTACAAGTAATATAATCTGGGATTCCAGATGTCGAATCCTCGGAAGAAAATCTGTTGAAACCACAAAGCTTAAATCAAATAAAAATCCAACGTAGAGAAACTAAACACTTTAAATGGTGATGGTGTGTTGGCTTGATGGTGATTTGTGAATACGTGAACAATACGAACAAGGAAAATTCGTGAAAATATTTATGAGAAGTATGCACATGGTATGGGTTCGTTAGGATCAATGATTCGTATTAATTTGGTTGATTAAATATAACTCAATAAATTCCCCTTTTGGGAGCAATTCATCGGAAAATACCCTTTTGGGGATTAAAGCACAAAATTCAATTAGGTTGTCGCTAAAGTTATATTCTTCTAAAATTAAGATATGAAACTCTCTTTTGGAGAGATCAAAACTCACCCTTGTGGGGCGATCATCAACTCAATCACGCTCTTTTGGAATATGAAAAAGTTGATTTTTAAGCCAAAGATCACAACTTTACCGACATACAATTTTAGCGCAAAAATACAACCAAACGAATACGAATCACATCTCCTAACTACGCCATACCATGCACAATAGAAATTTAGCTACTCATACTGAAAATAAACAGAGAATTCATCATATAAATCATGGTTCTAAGCAATACAATCAAAAAGAGTTCAAAATACGCTAAAGAGTTCAAGGATATCACCAAATATGCTAGAAAATAGACTAAGAAAACCCCTCTTATTCTTCCTCAAAGCCTCTGAAATTTTGCCTCAGGTTGCACTCTGTCTTCTCCTTGAAATTCTACAAAAATCGGCTCTAAAATCGCCCAAATACGCCAAGAATACGGCCAAAAACCCTAGAAATACGCTTATATAGAGGCATTGCGGGTTTGGGGGCCTTAATGTGTTTAAAATTCGCATCCGCTTGCTTCCGAACCCGATCCGCTGTAACGGCCGCTTTCAGATCGTACTTTGTTCGTGCACGTGCTTTTGACCGTACACGTATTTGTTTTAGACTTTGTTTGTTTTTGAACACTTTGGTGTGACATGTCGTAGTGATCGTCTCTGAGAGTATTAAATTGTGGCACTAACTTGGAACGACATTTCTCGGGTCATTCTCCCACGATTTGATCTTATTCGAAGAGACGTTGTGATTTTCACTTTTGACGTGAGACGTTTCTATTTTTAGTTTCGTCTTTCGACATTGAAATTGAGATCCGTCTTCTTAGTTACCTTTCTCTCGTCGTCCCGATCACCTCAATATTTATTTCACAATTTTCGGAGTTCATTTGACCTACTTTACATTTTTAGCAAAGTTTTAAATATTTTTAAATACCAAGTTTTAAAGTATTTTCGCCCAACATAATTTTATTAGATTATAACTCTTCAGAACTATTTTTGACCCAAGCCCCTTGCCTTGGCCGCACCCACACATGCTAGGGTGTTTGAGAGGGTGAATATTTGGGTTTAAAATCAATTTTTAATTCAAATATTAACCCTAGACCAAGTCAACCCACCTACCCTATATAAATACCCTCTAGGATAACCTATTTTCGCAAGAGAACAAACCCTAGCCGCCCCCCACAACTCAATAACCCACTTGCGACGTTCGTCGCAACCAAGCCTCGCAGCCGCTGTGCCCGACCGAGAGCTCCTCTCGGTCTGACCGAGCGAAACCCCCGCACCGCCGCTCCGCTTCGCACCCAGTCGCCCGCCTCGCAAGCCCCAGCTACAACTGAGAACATCTCTCGGTCTGACCGAGAGATTTCCCCGCACCGCCGCCCGCTCCGCATCGCTGCAACCCCGCTTCGTTGCAACTCCGCACCCCGCAGCGCCCGACCGACCCGCTTCCCCGCATTTTCCCGCTACAACCGAGAGCCCCCGCATCCGTTGCAACCCGCTCCACAAGAGCCCGCACCCGCAGCGCCCGACCGACGCCCCCGCTCAGTCTGACCGAGAGAACCCTTCGCTCCGCATCAAGCCCCGCCTCCGCTGCGCTGCAAGTCGCCCGACCGAGAGATTCTCTCGGTCTGACTGAGAGATTCCCCCGCACCGGCTTGCTGCGACCGACGATCTTCGTCGCAACCCCGCATCCGTCGCACCGCTTACCTCCGTGGGCCCCCCCAAGTTCTCCAGAGGTATTGTGGGTCCCACATTGGCCCCTAGAACCACTGTGGGTCCCACCTAGGTGTCTCTCCTTCGTGGATTTGTCGATTACGACGTTGCGATACGTCGTAGCCCTTCGTCGCACATTCTAGCTTTGGAATCTTGGTTCGTTGGTCTGGTTACTGCCCAGACTATTCGAGCAAGGAATCTAATTTGGAATTTGGACTAGGATCGCGTTCTTATACTCCAACCCCTGGCGTCGCTACCCGACGCCAGTGTAGCTTTCGCGTCGTGTTGAGGTAACGTTTTGCACCCCTAGGACCCCCAACCTATTGCCTGTTAATCAAGACTAAAATTGATGTTTTTAAAGTGTTTTAAATTCACTAATCAAGATTAATAATATGGGACTGTAGGCTGGTGGACTTGTGCACATAGGTTGTTTGTGAATTGTGGACTTTTGGACGGTAGTTTTCAGACGTCAGACTTGCAGGCAAGTGAAACTTGCCAACTTTTTCTTTAGGCCATGTTTTAGGCCACTTCTTTGTTTTTAGCGTAAAAGAGACTAGACAGTGAAATGATAGCTGTCTAGACGCAACTTTAATATCTAGCTTGACAACGAAGCTAGATCTGTCACCCTGCCATGTCATTCATGCATTGTTATCTGCCATGTTTAAATTCCTTATCTGTACACACTTAAATTATTATCTGCCATGCATTGCATCTTACATGTCATCCCAGTTGAATGTTGCATCCGTAGCACACGGTACACTACTTGTACTTTCTTGTCCCGGCTAGGTGCACCCCTATGCCATATTGAAAAACACTTCCTGGCTCGTGATCTAGAAGATGGGTGCCAGTCCATATACACGTGGATGGGTAGGGATAAGCGATCACTTGAGCTTAGGAGTTGGCCCGATCAGCCACTCTAGCCAAAAGGCGTAATCTCTGTGCATGACGTACTTACTAGACTTGTCCTTGTCCTTGTGATTGTTCTTGCAAAACTTGATATCCATGTGATGATTTAAATGCCCGTTGCCATGCCATGCTCATACTTTACTTTACTTGTTACACTCATACTATATCTGCCATGTCATTGCATCATGCTAGAACTGCTAGGTTTCTTTACTTCCACTTTCAGTTTCCTTGCATAAGTCTCTTGTAGACTTGCTGACATGTGCCCCTTGCTCTTTTGGGTGTCACATGTTAGACCCTGAGCCAGAGACCGTTGCTGAGGACGTGGTAATTGCTGACGCTGAGCCTGAGCTCATGTATGTCAAGGAGGAGTTTGTGGACACCGGTGACCAGTCTTAGTGACCTTGCTGAGCTTCCTTTTGTTTTAGGATTTCTGTTAGTTGTCGGTGCGTGGCACCTTTACTTTGTATGTTGTACTTTTGTTGGCCATGCTTGGGCCTTTAGACTCCTTTTCTTTTAGCCTGGTGGCTTTTTCTGTGATGTTGAAACTTATTTTATGGATATTCTGAGATTGCTTTTGTCTCATTTATTTTATTATTATCTTTGTTTCGTATCGCATTTGCAAGGACATGCCATTTGAAGTTTATTGACGCTTATCAGACTTGCAGCTTCACAGCTTCAAGTCTGAGCGGACCTACTCACGTCTCGCCTCCATAATTTTGGGAAGCGGTGCGTGCATATTTTGTTGGCGGCCCATGCAGGTCCTCGTCTAGCAACTGCGAATTGTCGGAACACCGATAATAACTATGGAATGCCCATTAAATAAATTGCAACATCCGAGTCATAAGCCTTGAGCCTAGTTCTAATCGTTTTTCTATGTCACTAGGTGGTAAGGAGACTTAGTTAGACGTCTGAGCTTGCTAATTAGAGGTCCCTGATTGTTAGTTAGACTCACTGCTAGGAATTGATTTTAATCGTCTTAGGAGTTACCTTAGTGGTTCTTGTCTAACTCTGACCATAGTAGACTTCTAGAATTCCTTTAGTCGTTCGCTTGGGTCCATCGATTTCGGGCCAAGCTGAACGCATTTCATTACAGTCTTGTTCCTTAGGAAGTCGTAGCGCCAAGTTTCTTAATCTTTAGTTGGTCGACCGTATGAGTTTCCCCGTAGATTTTCATGGGTCATATCCTAGGCATATGTATGTTTTGATCATCCTACCATTTTCCTTGCCTCGATTCACGAGATCGCCTCATGACGATCGTCGTCAATTTTCGAATCTCTCCGTTACAAATCTTGAATCTTCTGAAAGTATTTTCGATTTCCTCTTTCCCTAAGTTTAAATTTGTTCAAAAATTTTAATATATACTTAGACTCCATACTTTTTCGTTGACTTAAATTTTTAAAACTTTTGTTGAGATTTCTGAATACCAGCTTATGATATTTTTCCAGCCCATACTTTTCGAACTTATGAAAATACCTTGTCCCTTCATATACTAATTTTATTCTGAACCATACTTTTATTTTGCCCAATTCGACTTATAATTTTCTTTTCTTATTTATGTCATTCGAATGACACGTCGCGCTTACTTTTAATATACTTTTCAAGTCACATGGGACTTCAGCTTTCAGCAAGTCGACTTTATGCTCATCGTTTTCCATATTTCAGATTTTTGTAAAATTACTATTTCGTGACCATTTCCTGATCTAGAACCTCCTTAATTTGGTTTTAAAGCTTTATTACCAATTTTGATAATTCTACTACTAAGTTATTATTATCTTTCCGTTCACCATACATACATTTAGAATAATTTCTAAACTAAATAGAATTTCAATTATTTTTATATATCCGTATCAGGCTCGTTGTGCTCGTATGTTAAGAACCTTGTGTAAATCAGTTTCTTTTTGGCAAATCCTGGTTCCTCTAAAAGTAGTTTCAATATTGATTATTTTAAATTTTTCCCTAGCTTAAAGACTTTGAAAGCATTTAACATGAGCTTAAATTCTTCAGTTAATTTAATTTCATTCCTTGAATTACAAAATTTTTGTCGAAATTATATTGAATTACCGCCGTATAATATTTTCTAAACTACGTCCATAATGTTCGTGTGAATGATTTACTTCCTTTTCATAATGATTTTCGATAAGTCAATAAACCATTTTCTCTTGTTATGTATATTCGACTCAAACTTATTTCGAACAACTTGTTTTATCGATCTCCAAATATTTTTATACAGACGAGGACTCCAACTTTTGAAGTACAACAGTTTTCAAATTTCACGTATTTTAGCTTATGTTATTTACACTATTTTCTTTCTGAATCCTATAAGAGTATCACTACATCTCCCTTTCCTCTACCTAAACATTCACAATTGAGCCACTGTTTCACCTAACCAAGCTGCCTCCTTGTCTTCGCCCTATCTGAACTCGTGCTTATCGATCATTCCCTCGTTACGCTTTCGACCTCGATCTCCCTCTATTGCCTAGGCTTTAGTGCTCGTCAATGATTGTGTCAACTCTAATTTGTTAGTAGGCCCTTAGACCTTTGTGATGTGTCGTGGTGCATGTACTTGAGTTGAGTGTGTGGGCTTGAATGAGTGTACTCCCCTGTAGTATATTAATGTTTGCCTATTGTGTGATATATACATACTCAGAGTTATTCATGATGTTATGAAGTTGTATGTGTGTTAGTATTTATAGATATGTGTGAGGATAGTTATACCACTTTAGGGACGTCTATGTATATAAGAATCAGTGTTGGAATATCTAGTATGGTGTATGTAGTTGGAGATAATTATAATGGTTGCAATAATATGATTGGTAAAGCTATGTGTATGTTAGGTGTGATAATAATAGGTGTGCGTATAGTTAACTGAGTAGGCCTATTATATGACATGTATGTTAGTACGTGTGAGTATGTGCTCGTACGTAGATTCATATTGTGATTAGACGTAAGTAGTTATGTATTTGCTGCATGAGTATATAGGTGATATACACATGGTAGTAAGATTATAATTTTGATTGGTATTGCTTGCTTTTACGGGATGTTGTATGCGTGTATACCATGAGGTATACGCGAATATGCATATCTTAACTATGTATGAAGTAGATGTGTTGGTATACTAGTTATAGGTAGAAGGGTATGGTGTGAATATATGTGTTACATGTGTGTGACTATACGGTGAATGCATGTATTAGGGAGGGTGTTATAATTATACGCGTGCTGATGTCTGTATTATTATTATGGTGTATAAAGTAATTGAACTATGTGGGTGTTACCTGACTAAATAATAAGTGTGATTGACATATGGTAAGTATATGGTTATATTGGTAGATGTGTATACTTTGGAGTGGTATCGGTATAGGTATAAATACCGTGTTACGTATATAGAGTATTCTGATATGTGTTTCGAGTCTCACTCAAGCTTGAGTGGGTATACTCTAAGTATATTGTTATGTATGTCTGTGGTTTGCGTGTAGTACCATGAATATAGCGATGGATGATGTATGCATAGTAAGAGGATTGCTTGTGCCTGGTTGTGTTACGCACATGATTGTGGGTCGCTATACCAGTATATAGTTATAGGCGTTGGTCTTGTGGTATAGTTATTTACTAAGGACTTTCCTGTGTGAACGTATGTGTGCTAGCTAAACTAGGTGTGTAGATGTGCTGGTTATATAATGGTACGATTGGTATATGTGAAGGAAATGTTAGCGTGCGTGGGTGTGCACCATGCACGGGTAAGTATGTGCCTAGTTATAAGTTTTGGTGACTATGGTATGTGTGGCGTGTCGTGAATATAGTTATAGGACCGTGTGTGATGTGAATATATGGTGAAATATTTGCATGCGTTTGAATGACTATATAATTGTGAAATTATAGTAGTGGTGAATGTATATTAGATATAGTGAACTTGATTTAAAAATGGTATGGTGTGACTACATGTGTTGAGATGTTTGGTATCGGATGAATATTAGGGATTAGTATACCCATGTTTGTTTTGTGCATATGTAGCTATCTATACGTAGAGCAATGATTGTATTTGGTAGTGTGAGACTAATCTTATGTGAATATCTGAACTATTGTTTTGTGCTAGGTAAGTAGTAGTTATATAAGGGATGTATGCATATGATTGAAATACATGCGTGAATATATACATGTTAGCAGAGTTATTGTTTGACTACCTAGTGCATGTATAGGCACTTGTGATGACTATACCTGGTTTGAATTATATGTGATATGATTGTGGTAGTTACTTGAGCGACTAGGTACGTTAGAAAGTCCGAGGACAGACTTTATTTTAAGGTGGGGAGGATGTAACGGCCGCTTTCTGATCGTACTTTGTTCGTGCACGTGCTTTTGACCGTACACGTATTTGTTTTATACTTTGTTTGTTTTTGAACACTTTGGTGTGATATGTCGTAGTGATCGTCTCTGAGAGTATTAAATTGTGGCACTAACTTGGAACGACATTTCTCGGGTCGTTCTCCCACGATTTGATCTTATTCGAAGAGACCTTGTGATTTTCACTTTTGACGTGAGACGTTTCTATTTTTAGTTTCGTCGCTCGACGTCGAAATTAAGATCCGTCTTATTAGTTACCTTTCTCTCGGCGTCCCGATCACCCCAATATTTATTTCACAATTTTCGGAGTTCATTTGACCTACTTTACATTTTTAGCAAAGTTTTAAATATTTTTAAATACCAAGTTTTAAAGTATTTTCGACCCAACATAATTTTATTAGATTATACCTCTTCACAACTATTTTTGACCCAAGCCCCTTGCCTTGGCCGCACCCACACATGCTAGGGTGTTTGAGAGGGTGAATATTTGGGTTTAAAATCAATTTTTAATTCAAATATTAACCCTGGACCAAGTCAACCCACCTACCATATATAAATACCCTCTAGGATAACCTATTTTCGCAAGAGAACAAACCCTAGCCGCCCCCCATAACTCAATAACCCACTTGCGACGTTCGTCGCAACCAAGCCCCGCAGCCGCTGTGCCCGACCGAGAGCTCCTCTCGGTCTGACCGAGAGAAACCCTCGCACCGCCGCTCCGCTCCACACCTAGTCACCCGCCTCGCAAGCCCCAACTACAACCGAGAACATCTCTCGGTCTGACCAAGAGATTTCCCCGCACCGTCGCCCGCTCCGCATCGCTGTAACCCCGCTTCGTTGCAACTCCGCACCCCGCAGCGCCCGACCGACCCGCTTCCCCGCATTATCCTGCTACAACCGAGAGCCCCCGCATCCGTTGCAACCCGCTCCGCAAGAGCCCGCACCCGCAGCGCCCGACCGACGCCCCCGCTCGGTTTGACCGAAAGAACCCTTCGCTCCGCACCAAGCACCGCCTCCGCTGCACTGCAAGTCGCCCGACCGAGAGATTCTCTCGGTCTGACCGAGAGAATCCCCCGCACCGGCTTGCTGCGACCGACGATCTTCGTCGCAACCCCGCATCCGTCGCACCGCTTGCCTCTGTGGGCCCCCCAAGTTCTCCAGAGGTATTGTGGGTCCCACATTGGCCCCTAGAACTACTGTGGGTCCCACCTAGGTGTCTCTCCTTCGTGGATTTGCCGATTACGACATTGCGATATGTAGTAGCCCTTCGTCGCATATTCTAGCTTTGGAATCTTGGTTCGTTGGTCTGGTTGCTGCCCAGATTATTCGAGCAAGGAATCTAATCAGGAATTTGGACTAGGATCGTGTTCTTATACTCCAACCCCTGGCGTCGCTACCCGACGCCAGTGTAGCTTTCGCGTCGTGTTAAGGTAACGTTTTGCACCCTTAGGACCCCCAACCTATTGCCTGTTAATCAAGACTAAAATTGATGTTTTTAAAGTGTTTTAAATTCACTAATCAAGATTAATAATATGGGACTGTAGGCTGGTGGACTTGTGCACATAGGTTGTTTGTGACTTGTGGACTTTTGGACGGTAGTTTTCAGACGTCAGACTTGCAGGCAAGTGAAACTTGCCAACTTTTGCTTTAGGCCATGTTTTAGGCCACTTCTTTGTTTTTAGCGTAAAAGAGACTAGACAGTAAAATGATAGCTGTCTAGACGCAACTTTAAGATCTAGCTTGACAACGAAGCTAGATCTGTCACCCTGCCATGTCATTCATGCATTGTTATCTGCCATGTTTAAATTCCTTATCTGTACGCACTTAAATTATTATCTGCCATGCATTGCATCTTACCTGTCATCCTAGTTGAATGTTGCATTCGTAGCACACGCTACACTACTTGTACTTCCTTGTCCCGGCTAGGTGCACCCCTATGCCATATTGAAAAACACTTCCTGGCTCGTGATCCAGAAGATGGGCGCCAGTCCATATACACGTGGATGGGTAGGGATAAGCGATCACTTGAGCTTAGGAGTTGGCCCGATCAGCCACTCTAGCCAAAAGGCGTAATCTCTGTGCACGACGTGCTTACTAGACTTGTCCTTGTCCTTGTGATTGTTCTTGCAAAACTTGATATCCATGTCATGATTTAAATGCCAGTTGCCATGCCATGCTCGTACTTTACTTTACTTGTTGCACTCATACTATATCTGCCATTTCATTGCATCATGCTAGAACTGCTAGGTTGATTTACTTCCACTTTCAGTTTCCTTGCACAAGTCTCTTGTAGACTTGCTGACATGTGCCCCTTGCTCTTTTGGGTGTCACACGTTAGACCTTGAGCCAGAGACCATTGCTGAGGACGTGGTAATTACTGATGCTGAGCCTGAGCCCATGTCTGTCAAGGAGGAGTTTATGGACACCGGTGACCAGTCTTAGTGACCTTGCTGAGCTTCCTTTTGTTTTAGGATTTCTGTTAGTTGTCGGTGCGTAGAACCTTTACTTTGTACGTTGTACTTTTGTTGGCCATGCTTAGGCCTTTAGACTCTTTTTATTTTTGCATGGTGGCTTTTTCTGTGAAGTTGAAACTTATTTTATGGATATTCTGAGATTGCTTTTGTCTCATTTCTTTTATTATTATCTTTGTTTCGTATCGCATTTGCAAGGACCTGCCATTTGAAGTTTATTGACGCTTATCAGACTTGCAGCTTCACAGCTTCAAGTCTGAGCGGACCTACTCACGTCTCGCCTCCATATTTTTGGGAAGCGGGGCGTGACATCCGCCGAGCGGATCAAATAATAGCCGCACATCACAGCGGGATTGGATCTCCGAGTGTCGCGTGGCTTCAAGATTCGTGCGCTCTTCGGGTTCGAATCGGAGTCGCTCGGAGCCGGTGGATCTCACATCGACGCTTCAGAAGAGGCCACGTCGCCCGCTATTTCCCCGCTTCACGCAGCGTCGTTGGATGATTGATCGACGGTGGATGATCGGTCGCGTCGTACATCTTGTTGATGCCGTTGGATGCGGGCGGGAGAGCGTGGATGGCTGCCACGTCGTGCGCCAAGATTCGTGCAAACTTTAATTTCATCATTTTATTGGTATTCTGCATTCAAAAATACACAGTAATTAGCACAGATCTCAAAAAAATACAAATAAATAGTCGTTGGAATCGTGAGATCGAGACCAAGCTAGGAAAAATATAAAAAGTGCAGAAATACTCCATCAAGTACTGTTTTGTGCTCAAATAAGGTGATTTCTCTAATAGAAGATGTTGTAAAAAATACGAACATATTAGAGAACAATTTAGCATCATATAAGCACAAAATATTACTAGATGAGGGGTTAAATAATCAATATTCAACCCGAATCACACCCCCCAACTAGCGTTTTGCTAGTCTCTAGCAAAGTGAGCGAAATATATTATCAAATATATACCTAGATCACCTTATCAGATCTCAAATCACTCACCACCATATTACAACGATAAAAGAGATGACCACACACTAATTATCAAGATTTCAAGCTCATCAAAAAATGTTACTCATGGGTTTAAAATGAAGGTCAAATATCTCAAATGGTTATAAAATAGACTTAATTTCACTATTCATTACTTCATAGCTCATAGTGTACAAAAATCAATGGTCCAAACCGTTCAATCAAAGATTCTAACTTGGAGCGTAGGTGTTTCATGTAAAACAAGCATCAAGAATAGAATGGTATCAAGACATACACACGTCAATCGTCATTCATAGGAAATCACACCACATCTTGTGCTTTCTTTAAGCTTTGGCATTCAAACGGTTCTCAAAAACTCGGAATTCATCTTATTACAATTTTAATTCACTTTATTTTTTTGCGTTGTACATCAAATGATTTAAAAAATCTTAAAATTACAAATTCTAAGAATCGTTATTGGTTTGGTACAAATAAAGTTCTCTTGCCTTGCTAATTATGCACACTTGTCTTCTATTTTCTTTCTCGTTTTTAATAGTTCCGCGTAACGCGCATCAAGCAACATTCGCAGAAAAATGTATAACTTGGATCGCTCCATCAAATGAGTGAGGTTCCGGTCAATGGCTCCCAAATCAGACGATAATAGGGCATTAGGCCAAAAAGGACCCCTCGGACTGTACTACTCGAGCCAACCAAGTTATTGATCCAATGGCACATTTATTCAATTTTTTTTTCTTTCATTCATTTCATTTTTTTCTTTTGTGTGTGCATAAATAACTTAGCAAGATAGCTTCCTCTTTGTAATTCTTTCACAAGAATGGGTTGTCCTAATCATTTCAAAAGACAGTGTAGACTTTTCTACCCAAAATCACACAAAGCATGCAAATAGCGATGAATACGAAATAAAAAACAATGCTCCAGTTATTTTATGAACTATTGGTGCATGAACTTTGGTGTGTTCCATTGAAAGTATAATATTTTCTAATTCATAATCTCTAGATTCATTAAGCCATCAATCAATCCTACCATTGAGATATATCAACAGAAATTTACCACAAGTACTCGCATTCATGTCAAATGAGACTAAAATAATTAACAATAGGGGTGGAGGAAAATAAATCACGTGTGTACAGTGGTGAATAAATATCGAGAAATTTCATCACATGAGGTTCATTTCTAGGTAAAATACGTAGTGGTGATATAACTTGACTCAAAAAAAAATTTCAATGCAAAAAGGGAACTAAAGAAAATCAAAAAATAAAATCCTAAAAGAAAAAGGAAAAATAAAAATAAAAATCCTAAAAGTTATACCCTCCCCCTAACTTAAAATAGACATTGTCCTCAATGTTAGGAAGAGGGAATAATGGAAAGAACACACCTGATTAGTCCCCACCCAAAGGTGGGTCTGTGAGATCCATGGTGCTCGCTTCCTTGGTCCAAGGCTCGTGAAAATGCTTCAATCTTTGGCCATTCACCTTGAACTCACTTCCATCTTTTTCATTCAGTAATAGCACTGTGCCATGTGGGAAAACTTCTTTGACTGTGAAAGGTCCAAACCACTTAGAGCGAAGCTTCACGGGAAAGATGTGTAGCCTGGAATTGTATAGAAGAACTTTTTGGCCTGGGGTGAACTCCCTCCTCAAGATCATCATGTCGTGGACAGATTTCATCCTCTCTTTCGATATTTTAGCGTTGTCATAAGCATTTCTCCTCAACTCCTCTAGCTACAACAATTGTAACCTGCGAGAAGAAAAAGATGAATCAGTATCAAAATTCAATTTCTTTATAGCCCAATAAGATCTATGTTCCAATTCAACAGGTAAGTGACAAGACTTCCCAAAAACAAGACGGTAAGGTGACATCCCCAAAATTGTTTTGTAGGCCGTCATGTAGGCCCATAATGCTTCAGGTAAGCGCAAACTCCAATCTTTCCTTGATGGATTCACCGTTTTCTGTAAAATTCCTTTGATCTCTCTATTTGCCAACTCTGCTTGACCATTGGTTTAAGGGTGAAATGGAGTAGAAACTTTATGCGTGACCCCAAACCTCTTCATTAAATTAGCGAACATGCGGTTGCAAAAATGGGACCCTCCATCACTGATCAAGGCCTTGGGCACTCCAAATCTAGAGAAAATGTTCTCTTTGAGGAACTTGAGTACAACTGAAGTGTCGTTCGACCTGCAAGGAATAGCTTCCACCCATTTAGAAACATAATCAATACAAACCAAAATATAAGCATATCCAAATGAAGGTGGGAAAGGTCCCATAAAATCTATACCCCAACAGTCAAATATTTCAATTTCTAGAATGGGGTTTAAAGGCATCATGTTACGTCTAGTAATACCCCTTAATTGTTGGCATGCAGCACAAGTCTTGCAGTAATGAAATGTATACTTAAACATAGTTGGCCAATAAAAGCCACATTACAAGATTTTTGCCACAGTTTTGTTTGCAGAAAAATGTCCACCACACACTCCATCATGGCAAAATTGTATCACACTGGTTATTTCATGGTCAAGAATGCATCTCCTAACAATTTGATCACTACAATATTTATAGAGGTACGGATAATCAAAGAAGAAATATTTTACCTCATACTTGAACCTTTTAAAGTCTTGAAGAGACCAAGTTTCAGGAGGCTTACCAGTTACTAGATAATTTACTATATCAGCATACCATGGAGAGGTGGAAACACTGAAAAGATGCTTGTTAGGAAAGGAGTCCTTCAAAGGTACATCTGCTGAATCAAGGCCTACTGTCAATCGTGATAAGTGGTCAGCTACTGATTCTCCACGCCTTTCTTGTCCTTGATTAGGACATTGAACTCCTGCAACAATAAAATACATCGTATCATCGAGGTTTAGCATCTTTTTTCGACAATAAATATTTCAAAGCAGAGTGATCTGTATAAATCAAGATGGGTGATCCCAAAATATAGCTCCTGAATTTTTCCAGCGTGAATACTACAGCCATCAACTCCTTCTCTGTGGTTGTATAATTCCTTTGAGCATCATTCAATGTTTTACTAGCGTAGTAAATAACTACTGGAGCTTTGTCTTTCTTTTGGCCTAGGACTGCGCCAACTGCATAGTTGCTAGCTTCACACATGATTTCAAATGGTAAGGACCAGTCTGGTATCTGCAAAATGGGAGCAGAAATCAGTAACTTCTTTAAAGTTTCAAAAGAATGTTGATACTTAGGTGTCCAAATAAATTCCACATTCTGAGTTAGCAAGTTGCAAAGAGGGCGAGATATAGCGCTAAAATCTTTAATGAATCGCCTATAGAATCCTGCATGTCCCAGAAATGATCTGATATCCTTCACGCATTTGGGACTTGGTAGCTTCTCAATTACTGCTACCTTGGCTCTATCTACCTGAATACCATCTTTAGAAACCAAATGACCAAGGACAAGTCCTTCTGTGGTCATAAAATGACATTTCTCTCAATTTAATAGGAGATTCTTTTCAATACACCTGTCAATAACATGAGCCAAGTTAGCTAAACAATCATGAAAAGAGCTACCATATACTGAGAAATCATCCATAAATACCTCCACAATTTTCTCAACCATATCATCAAAAATACTAAGCATGCATCGCTGAAAAGTAGCTGGAGCATTACATAAACCAAACGACATCCTTTTAAATGCAAAAGTACCAAAGGGACAGGTAAAAGTAGTCTTTTCCTGATCCTCTGGTGCTATTTCAATCTTATAGTAACCTAAATAACCGTCTAGAAAGCAATAGTACTCATGTCCAGCCACTCTCTCTAAAATCTGGTCAAGAAATGGAAGAGGAAAGTGGTCTTTTCTAGTTCGGGAGTTCAACTTCCTATAGTCTATACACATCCTCCAACCTGTGGTGGCTCTAACAGGGATAAGTTCATTATTCTCATTTTAACCACGGTGAGGCCAGACTTTTTAGGAACAACCTGTGTAGGACTGACCCACTTGCTGTCAGAATTGGATAAATAATACCTGCATCCAATAATTTTAGACATCGCCTTTCACCACTTCTTTTAATGTTGGGCTTAACCTACGTTGCATTTCTCTAGTGGGTTTGGCGTCATCTTCCAAATAAATGTGATGCATGCTTACAATGGGACTAATACCTTTAATATCAGCAATGGACCAACCAATAGCCCCTCTATGCCTTTTCAACACTTCAAGTAAAGAGCTTTTCTGTTCTAAAGAAAGTTTAGAAAATATTACCACATGGAAGCTATTTTCATTTCCAAGAAAGGCATATTTGAGATATTCAGGTAGTGGCTTTAATTCAGGCTTTGGATCTTCCACCTCAGATGATATTTGCGTTGGTGCATTTGGTGGCAAAGCCTCGAACCTAGGCTACCATATCGCGTTAATCACCTTCGCATTTTCCTGCACAAGAGAGATGTCATCAGTATCGTCCATAATAGTTTCAACAATAGAAGCATCACCATAAAATTCAGAGCAAATATAATCATCCACCAATGAATCAATCATGTGTACTTTTTCAACCTCATCATCCACATTTGGCAACTTGCAAGCATTAAATATATTCAAATCCAAAGTCATGTTACCAAAAGTAATTTTCAGTTGACCATCCCTACAATTTATTAAAAGCATTGCATGTTGCTAGGAATGGTCTACCTAGGATGATGGGAGTGGAATTGGCAGTTTAGGGTCCTTGGATGTCTAGAACTATAAAGTCTGCAGGGTAGTAAAATTTGTCCACTTGAACGAGGACATCCTCAATGCATCCCTTTGGAACTTTAATAAATCTATCAGCTAATTGCAATATAACAGATGTAGGTTTTAGCTGTCCTAATCCAAGTTGCACAAAGATAGGATATGGCAAGATATTAACACTAGACCCCAAATCCAATAAAGCATTTCCAATCTTTTTAGTGCCAATAGTACAAGTAATGGTGGGTGATCCAGGATCTCTAAATTTAGGTGGGGCATTTTGTTGCACAATAGAGCTAACCTGTTCAGTTAAAAATGCTTTCTTTTTCACACTCAATTTTCTTTTAATGGGGCACAGGTCTTTCAAAAATTTAGCATATGTAGGTATTTGATTAATGGCATCAAGCAGTGGAATATTTATCTGGCACTTCTGAAAAATTTCACGAATTTCAGGTTGAAACTTATCTTTGTTTTTATGAAGTAGCCGATGATGGAAAGGTGCTGCAGGTACATATGCTGCGGGTTCCTTCTCTTCAATGACATTTCTGGTCAAACCCACTTCCGTGCTCTCTTTCTGCACCTCCTCTTGCACTTGAATTTCCTCTTCTCGCATTTGAATTCCCTCCTCTTGTTCAGATTCTCTGCTCGGTGGGTCAGGTTTTCGGATCTCTTTTCCACTCATCAGAGTGGACATAGCTTGGAAAGGCTTCATATTGTTACCTACAGAAGAAGATGAGCCCATATTAGGATTTGGAATTGACTGAGATGGAAGCTTACCTTTCTCCAGTGTCGCCGTAAGCCTAGCCAAGCTTTCGCTCATCTGCTGATTTTGAGTCTGCTGAGCCTGAAATTGATGTAATGCCCTACGTAGCTACTGCACAAGTACTAGAGGGGGGGAATAGTACTTTAAAATAATTAAGAAGATAATTCCTAATTATCTTGCAAACTCAACCAACAAAGCGGAAATGTAAATATTGACAACAAAGAATGCAATCACAAACAGACGATATAACGGGTTCGGATCCACCCAAGTCTCCCCGACTTGTTCTCGGTGATCCTACGTCCCAAACACCCGGATCCCCTCCGGATACTTGAGTTAGAAACCTCTAACTCAAATTTGCACTATGAAATACTTGTAGAAAACCTCTACAAGATCAAATCATACACAAATAAAAATGTGACTCCCACAAACCGGGATCACACACAAACTCTCACAACCGAGAGTAAAACTTGCAATATTCAAAGTTAAATGAAATACGAAATACTTACCACAAAACCCTATGCCTTGAGTATAACTTACGATTTAGGGCAAGGAGGATTTTGGGGAAGAAGAAGTCACCAAACCCTAGCTCCAAGATGTTGACCAGCAATTGGAGGCTAGGAAGATGTTGGTGACCTTGGATCAAGCTCGTGGCTTGAATGGCTCACAATCAATGTGAATCTCTCTTTGAAAATAAGAGTGAGAGAGAGATTCTAGAGAAATGAATGAGCTTTGAATGAGAATGAATGCTTCTCTTTGATTCTCTAAACTTCAATAAATATCAGCCTTGAATGCTATGAAAGCAGCCCTTCAAGTATATATAGGATAGAGGAAAGAGAGAGCAAAATTCGTGGCATTTAATGCTCCAACGGCTCTATTCTGAAGCAGACTAGTCGGTCAAAGAAGGATCACTGACCGACTAGTTTCTTAACTAGTCGGTCGGTGATTCAACATGAACCGACTAACTGGAGAACAGCCAAAAAGTGAAGTTTAGAAGATATATAACTAGTCGGTCTAAGAAGACTTGCCAACTGACTAGTTTCACAACTAGTCGGTCGGTGAGTGTTCTTTGACCGACTAAGAGATGAAATAGTATAGGGTGAAATCAAGTTGAACTAGTCGGTCTGAGAACAAATTCCAACCGACTAGTTTCTTAACTAGTCGGTCGACAATCGTTCTTAGACCGACTAATGATAAACAGTAGCTCAGGCTGAAAAACTGTACACACAACTAGTCGGTCTAAGAAGGATTCCTAACCGACTAGTTTCACAACTAGTCGGTCAGTGAACCTTCTTGGACCGACTAACTGTAAACAGTGAATGAGCTAAATTTAGTCAAGGCATTCTAGTCGGTTCAAGAAGCATTGCCGACCGACTAGATTGCCATGTAGTCTGTTGGTTCTTCTTCTTGAACCAACTAACATGCACAAGAAGCCGCGATGAGAAGCGTTAAGCTTCGAGAAAGATTCTATGGGATTCTAATAAGATCCTAGCTCTAAGATATGATCGTTATGAAGATTAAAACGTAAGACCTACTCAAGGCTTAACAATCTACGAAACGAAGCTAGAAGACTATAAATAAAACTTGACGAACCGTCTTCAAATGCTTCGATCCGAATCTCTTGACTTCAATAATGGTCCTTGAGCTTCAACGAAGCTTCAAGCACACGATCATGCGCTTTGAGAAGTCTCGAGACGTCGCTTTTGATGTTCATAGAATGTTGGTGACGATATCCATAACTGCGCTCACAAAGAGTTAGTTCACGATATTTATGTTTGTTCATCATCAAAACCAAATCCGGGGAATCAATACTCAACATTCTCCCCCTTTTTGGTGATGATAACCCAACATAAATAATAATCAATAATAATGAATCAAAAGTAATTTACTTACTCCCCCTGCATTGATGACATGTTAATTCCAAATTAAATAATAATCATACGCATCAAGCAGACGAGGAAAGTATAAAATGAGAATTCAATTATTGAAATATCGGATTTGAAATCCATTTTTATATCTTAACTCCCCCTGAATCTAACATATCAAATTAGATTCTCGAAAAATTGCTTTAAATTATCATTTAGCACATCGTCATTATTAATTCTCTCCCCCTTTGGCATTAGCAGAAATAATGGGAGGAGATCAACAACAACAACAATGGCTACAAATAAAAGCACGGGAGTCGTAGAATACGACCACGGTCCAAATGACACCAAAGAAAAATACGAAGTAAATCAAAGCGTGCCAACAAGACCATAGTCGATAATCGAAAAATAAAATCATCAAAACTCAAATTAATTTCCCGTATTGAGTTATGGAATATACTCTCCAATATCAACATTCTTGATGAATTTAGTGCATGGAAAACAATTCTATGTTTTCATAGAAATAATTTCTATTAAATCAAATGTAATCGTCGATCGACGAAGTCAACATCAGAGACAAAAACATATAATGTGCACAGAGTAATAAATGTCAACACGATGTATATATATATAAGAACATGGATACATCAAAAGTATACATCTACCAACATACAACATAACGATCGAACGATCGGAGCACATCATACAACATATGTCACAGACACCAAAATGATCATACAACAGAAGTATATCATCAAAAAACCAAAAATACATCAAAAACCATAACCACCCAAGCTATCCTACCCCACACTCTCACTACAAAATATATCATTCAATGTGCATAGGGAGAGTCCTCCAACGCAAACTCAGGAGGCGGAGGGAGGATCTGCAGCAGCAGCAGGCTCTGTAGGAGGAGAGGTGGTCTCACAGATGGCAGGAGTGTCAACTGATGGGAGAGTGGCAACGGGAGTGGTCTCGGGAGCACCAACAGACGAAGTATCCACCGGAGGAATGGTGGCAGCAGGTGTGCTCTCGGGATCACCAGCAGAAGTAGCATCAGCACGAACAGACGTACCCTCAGGGCCACGAGCAGCAGATCCAACAAGCTCCTGGAGCTCATCCTCATCCATCTCCTCATCGTCAGAAACTGACTGAGGAACCTCAATGCCAAGGTGACGACAGATGCGAGAGAGCATCTCCTCAGAACGAGACACACGAGACTCAACACGTCTCAAGGCAACAGCAAACTCAGCGAGAGAGGGAGTAGGTGGAGGAGCAGAAGCTGAAGCTGAAGGAGACGTCCTCTGAAGGTGACGAAGCGCCGCAAGAGACTTCTTGACGGCCGTTGCATTCATGGGAGGACCAAGAGCACGCTCATCATCGGGAGGGAGAGGGACCTTGAAGTGACGGAAGACAAGTGTCAAAAGGCAAGGGTATGTGATGTGAGCTGATTTGGTGGACTTCCTAATACACTCGAAAGAATCCATCTTATCAAGAATAATCCTAGCCCAATTGATCTCGCTCCCCATGAAGAGAGCGTAGATCAGCTTAAGGAATGACTGGGATGGCAAGCTCGAGGAGCCGTACTTTGGAAGGAGGTACGACTTCAGGATAAGATTCAAGACCCAAGCGTTGGGCTTGAAATATTTGAATGGGACGCCAATCATGGCGGGAGGGATGACATGGAATATCTCGGAGAGCAAGGTCTTGTCAAGGTCAGAAATATCATCGACAGATATATCGGCAAGGAGAAGGCCAGATGAGGAGACACCTATCAAATCCCCTAATATTTCTACCGTGAGGACAATCGGTGTCCCCACGACAGTCATCTCAATGGAATGGGTCTCGTCATACTGACCCCGAACACGGTTCGCATAGAAAACCTTGACAAGACGGGGGTACGGGTGAGGGTTCGCCTTGGGGTCATGGCGAAGATAATCAAGGAGATCGCTGTAGGATAGAAGATCGGCGAGGTGAAGAAAATCGGAGAACTGAACGAAGTGCTCCAATAGCATAGGACAGTGCTCTATACGGTTGTAAGCCGCGAGACACAACGGGTCATCGCAACACAACGATATATCGACGCCGCCAACTGGCATGGGAGCCTTCCCCTTAGATGGACGAGTGCTAGACCGAGGAGGAGGAGAAGGAGCCCTAGCGGTATGCTCGGACTCGAGGATATACTCGGTGTCAGAATCAGAAGCGGGAGGAGAGGGTGCACGAAATGAAGCTGGAGACACGGTCTGCTTCCTAGGCTTGGGCTGAGATGTGGCTCTAGGCTTCGCGATCGCCGTCCTCTTCTTCTTAAGAGGAGGCGAGGACGAAGAGGGAAGAGTGGTTTTGGCTCGGTGTTTGGGAGGAGTTCGTTTGGGTTGAGGGGGATCCGTAGGAGGCGACTCTACGGTCATAGGGGACGGACTCGAGGGTCGGATGGGGATGCGTGTCTTCGCCATAATCGAGACGAGACATGCGCAATCGACGCACAAGATCGACACACACGAAATCGAAAAAATAGACCTAGGTCGAAACCCTAATACGAATGAACACGAAAATCGGCCTAGAATCAAACCCTAAACACAGAGAGAGGGAGAGAGTTACCCTAGGTGGAGGAGAGAGGGAGTTCGACGGCAACCTAGGAGGAGATGGCCGGAAATGGACGGAGACAGCG
Source organism: Scilla litardierei (assembly GCA_030789695.1). NCBI lineage: Eukaryota > Viridiplantae > Streptophyta > Magnoliopsida > Asparagales > Asparagaceae > Scilla > Scilla litardierei. The sequence continues at coordinate 62,197,552 of CM061131.1, forward strand.
GATGAGAGGGAGGGAGTCGAAGGGGTTTTCGGCTAAGAGAGTGTATCGCACCGATTAGAAATGAATCTAATCGGTGCGTGAGAGAATAAATCAATTGGAAGTGGAAAAGACCAAAGCAGCCCCTGAGCATTTAGTGGGTCACAGTTCAAGCGCTGACCGACTAGATGACGATCTAGTCAGTCGGCCAATGAACATGAACCGACTAAGTGAAAACAGTAACTGAAGTCAAAAATAGGGCTTGAGTTAGTCGGTTTGAGTTCATTCACTGACCGACTATAACTGAATTTAGTCGGTCGGCCAATGAACTTGGACCGACTAAGAGAGTCCAAAAATTTGAAAATCAGAAATTTTGAGTTCTCTCCTAATCGCACTTGGATGAAACAACCAAATACTCTCATATAACATTATACTACCCCGTAAAACATCGAAAATCTTAAATACGACGTTCATGAATAATTCGAGCGTAAATTCCGAAAATTCAACCAAAAATCCAGAAAATCTCAATAATTCTAGCATGAGCATTGTTACGAGGTAGAACTCGCGTACAATGAATTTGTATTATGGGGAACCAAGGGCACGGTGGTTATGTGGAGAAGAAGGTTTAGGTAGGCTGTTTTTCAAGTGATTAGTGGGGTGAAGAAGTCGGACCCGTTGCCGGTGGTGCTCACGGGGTCGAATCTCGCCGGATGCAGCTGAGGAAGGTTGCACTGCAGGGGGCTGAAACTGACTTTGGTCAAGGGGCGAGCTCTCCTGCAGCACGAACAACCCGTCAGAAGGGTCGGGTTGGGGTTCAACCCTTAGCCCCTCCGATGCCTAAGTCAGTAATAGGGCTTAAAATGGGGGCTAGACACGCCGATCGGACTAACGGTGGGTCCGCCGCGCGTGACGAGCTATAGGTGGGAGAACAAAGATATGGAAGACCTTTGCTCTCGTGTGTGAATAATAGAATGAGAGAGAATTCTCCAACCCCCTCTCCGTAAGAGGAGAAGGGGTATTTATACCTGACGGGTGATGACTAGGCGGAGCTGACCTGGCCTGCTGACTGGATGTGCTGAGCTAGCTCGGTCGTCAGCGGAAACTCCAGATAAGGACGTCAGGAACTGGGTTGCCTGACCGGCTTTCGTCAGGCGGCGCAACGGCCAGGGGGTGCTTTTGTCGGGGTGTCAGAGCTGAAATCATTGACTGTCAGATGGCTCAGCTGCCAGGGGGCGCTTTGTCAGTCGGTCGGGTGACGTATGTGTCAGTCGTGTCCTTATCCTAGGTTGTTTGTCGTTAACGACGAACTAAAGGTCGGGCTGTGTCACTTTAGGCGCCACGGTTCGTGGGAATCGGGCGGGTCGTCCCGATCGGGGGTTGTCCGACCTGGCCGTGCCCCCCGATCGGTCGTGGGCTATGGTCCGCCGGTACGGAAGGATATGTCCACGCCCGTCAATAGGCCTGGCCTAGCTACCTAAGCGTCCCCAAGCGTGCTACCCCCGGTGGGTCGGGCGGCGGTGGTTGTTCGCCTCGGTCGGTTCGGGGAACGCCGCAAGGCGCGCCCGTCTCCATATTGCCCCGGGTTTTCGGGGCGGCGGCCCTTTTGTGGAATGGTGAGTTAATGGGGTGTGTTAGCGGATCTGGGCGGGAGTTGGACTCCTACGATCTTTAGGTCATAACAATTGTCCCCGGCATTCGAGTGCGAGGCGGAAGCCCGGTTCGTCTCGGATGGCGTAACGCTACCGCGACGCTATCTTTTAACGTGACACGGGCTTGGATCCAAGATTAGGGGGGATGCCGGTCCTGCGGGGTGTGTCCCGCTATAGCGGGATCGTGAGGTCTCTTCGGGAGTGTGAGCCAAGCGGGGCGGTGTCCCATAACGAGGTGCCGTTGTTGGCGGTTATTGGGTCGGATTTAGGGGGAGCTCGACTTTTTGAGAATGTTAGGGTTCTTGTTGAGAGGCGTTCATCGGACGCGCTTGTAGTTTTCGCGGAACTTATGTCGGGCTGTGCCCGGTGGACCCTTCCGTTGATGTGCGCTTGGGCTTGGGGGGAGGAGTCCGAAAGGGGGAATATTATACACCAATCTTTATCGGAGATCTAGGTGATGTTTACAATACTATTAGAAGATGTGGGTCAACCGGTGGTTGGGATGGAGGGTTATCCACATTTGTTGTTCGCTCCGTCGGGAGGAGCAGATCCCCGCGTCGGGGCGGTCTTCCCTTATGTCGATCGCCGGATTCCTACCGCCTCATTGTCCGGGGGCGGGCCGACGCGTCGGGAACCGATTTTTTTTAATCAGGGGTGTCGCCCTGTGATGGTTTAGCCTTCGGGGGGGCGACCCTCGGTCGTAGGAGGGGACCCTCTTCCTTTCCCTTTCATCGTTTCCTCACGTTCTGCCTCGCTGTCGTCGTGCTGGAGGGTCGCTCGGCCTCGCCGGGGACCCCGCGCACCGCGGGGGAATCCCGGGGAGGCTGAGGACGAGGTGGCGGTGGTGGCGCCGTTGGGAGAGCCGTTGAGGGGTCCCCCCCGACACCCTGTGGGGATCGCAGAGGGTGACGGCGCTGCCGGGCGAGCCGCTGGGGGTTTTCCCCCTGACACCCCGTGGGGGTCGCTGTCGGCTGGGCGTTAACGGGGGTGTTGTGGCGCGTGGCCCGACTTTCTGGACCTACCTTTTGATCCAATAACGGGCAGGAGGAAAGCTGGCGGGCGGGGCCTTCCACGTGTAAGCGGAATATCCTGTCGGAGGTGGCGGGGCTGTGGCGCCCATCGTCGGGGGAAGTGAGGTCCGTCGGTGGCTGTCGGCTTTTTTCGTAGCTCGGGGCATTTAGGGCCGTTTTATACCCGGAGTGAGGGGAGGGGAATCCCCTACGTCTCTCTTCCTCCTTCACCCTGACCTCCGGGGGGGGTATTTATAGCGAGATTCTGTGGAAGGGTTCTTCTTGGGTAATGCGGGAGATTAGTGCCGTCAACGGGCTCCGCGGAATCCCGCGCCTTGGGAATCGCTTTTCCCTGGCGGTATCCGGCACTCTGGCCTCTCGGGGGGCGTGTCGTTGTCGATGGCGTGTAGTCCAAGCGTTCTTTCGTTATGTTGAGTCGCATCGTGGCGCTGCTTTGACGAGACAGGGCTGCTGCCCTATCTGGGCTGGGCGCTCATTTCGCGGCCTGTGCCTTGTGACCGGTCCGTTCCGGGTCACGTGTCTTGGCTTCTTGCGGGAGTTACACAATTCCTAATTTTCTTAATTATGCCCCTAACATTCCCGTGTCCGAGATCGCGAGGTCTGGGGGAAGGGGATGTTGTCGGCTTGTGCTGCCTTTAGGCGGGGCGGGGAGTCGGCAAAGGGGTGCGGGGTGAGACACGCAGTCTTATCGTGATTTGATCTCGGGCCGAACCTGTTACGTAGGGCGGGCCCTCGTGTACCTCTCTCCCTGTGTCGGTGACTTTCAGGGAGCGGGGGGGGGCTGGTTTCGAATTGTAGTATCGCGGGGTTCGAGCCGCGGACGTAGACCTCCTAGAAGTCCTACGCCCTTTAGGCGGGGTAGCGCGTTGCTCGCCTGACACGTGGCGGGGGGATGGCTACCTGCTATGGTATTCTCCGGAAAATCTGAGCGTATAAAGAAGAACGTTTTCATTTAAATTTGTAAGAGCTGATCTACAGCTTGTACAAGAGTTCTTAGTTTATCGCCCGTTGTGGGGTCAGATCCGGCTCGGGGGGGCTGAAGAGCTGTCCTCGCCTGTGGTTTAATGACCGCCAGATCTAGGGGTCATTGTGGGTCGGGCGGGCCCCCTTTTTAACTTGAGTTGATCTTGGCGTTGAGGTGATTGGCCGCCTTCCGTGCTGAAGTGTTGCAAGGTCTCTTTGGCCGGGTGGAGGGGGTATGGAAGCTGTTTTGTAGTGGCGTTTGGCCCGGGGGGGATATTGCTGGTCGGGCCGCCTCTCCTCCATTGCTTTGTCATCTCCCTCCACGCCTTGCAGTACGGGTTTGGGCGCGGGGTAGGTGTTGACAATCAGATCGCCTCCCCCCCACGCCTCGCTGTTTGGGTTTGAGGGTGGGGTTCGGGGTCCGATTATGCCGGGGCGGGCTGACACGCCAGGACTCGCCGTTTGGGCTCGTCGGGGATGCAGCCTTGCCGAGGTCCCTGTCTGGAGGTCGACAGCGAGGAGGTAACGGCCTGCGACCCCTGGGGGCTCTCGCTTTTCCTGCCGGCGGGGGTCGGATGCCAACCTTTCCCCGACTCGTCCTTGTTTAGGGCGGACGGAGGCGTGAAAGGTGGATTTTCCTTGTGTAAGCGGAATATCCTTTTGGCGATCCGTTTGTAAGGGGAATATCCTGTTGGAGGCGGTGGAGACGTAGGAACCGCCGCCTTGGGCGGCGGGAACCATTGATGGCCAGTGACCTCTCTTTTGTTAGGGCGGTGTATCTCGGCCCGTTTCCCGGTGGGTGGGGGGATCAAGTGGATGTTTTTCATGTTTGCCGGTTCTCCTATTTTCAGAAGGGGGAGTGGTGTCTTTATAGGGAGATCTCGCTGACGGTTTATCCCCTATTTATTGCACTGAGTTGGCATTATTAATGGGCTCCTTGAATTCATGCCCGTGGGAAACCGCCTCTGCCAGGTGGCTTCTACGGGTCCTTTTTTGGAGCGCGTCATTAATGGTGGCGTGTTTCTCGAGCGTCCTTTCGTTTCGTCGAGTCACATCGGGGCCGCCTACTCGGGAACTGACGCCATTTCGTCCCGGTTTGTGTGTCCGTCTTCTTTTGATTTTTCGAGGGCCATGGGTGTGTGGCCCCCTCCGGTTTGGGTGGCTAGGGTTGGCCCTGCCCCAGAGGTCTTGAGGGGGGGAGCGGGCGCGTAGCCCGGCCCGTGCCCTTCTCTGGTTTGGGTGGCGAGGGTTGGCCCTGCCCCAGAGGTCTTGAGGGGGGGAGCGGGCGCGTAGCCCGGCCCGTGCCCTTCTTTGGTTTGGGTGGCGAGGGTTGGCCCTGCCCCAGAGGTCTTGAGGGGGGGAGCGGACGCGTAGCCCGGCCCGTGCCCTTCTCTGGTTTGGGTGGCTAGGGTTAGCCCTACCCCAGAGGTCTTGAGGGGGGGAGCGGGCGCGTAGCCCGGCCCGTGCCCTTCTCTGGTTTGGGTGGCGAGGGTTGGCCCTGCCCCAGAGGTCTTGAGGGGGGGAGCGGGCGCGTAGCCCGGCCCGTGCCCTTCTCTGGTTTGGGTGGCGAGGGTTGACCCTGCCCCAGAGGTCTTGAGGGGGGGAGCGGGCGCGTAGCCCGGCCCGTGCCCTTCTCTGGTTTGGGTGGCGAGGGTTGGCCCTGCCCCAGAGGTCTTGAGGGGGGGAGCGGGCGCGTAGCCCGGCCCGTGCCCTTCTCTGGTTTGGGTGGCTAGGGTTGGCCCTGCCACAGAGGTCTTGAGGGGGGGAGCGGGCGCGTAGCCCGGCCCGTGCCCTTCTCTGGTTTGGGTGGTGAGGGTTGGCCTTGCCCCAGAGGTCTTGAGGGGGGGAGCGGGCGCGTAGCCCGGCCCGTGCCCTTCTCTGGTTTGGGTGGCGAGGGTTGGCCCTGCCACAGAGGTCTTGAGGGGGGGAGCGGGCGCGTATCCCGGCCCGTGCCCTTCTCTGGTTTGGGTGGCGAGGGTTGGCCCTGCCCCAGAGGTCTTGAGGGGGGGAGCGGGCGCGTAGCCCGGCCCGTGCCCTTCTCTGGTTTGGGTGGCGAGGGTTGGCCCTGCCCCAAAGGTCTTGAGGGGGGGAGCGGGTGCGTAGCCCGGCCCGTGCCCTTCTCTGGTTTGGGTGGCGAGGGTTGGCCCTGCCCCAGAGGTCTTGAGGGGGGAGCGGGCGCGTAGCCCGGCCCGTGCCCTTCTCTGGTTTGGGTGGCGAGGGTTGGCCCTGCCCCAGAGGTCTTGAGGGGGGGAGCGGGCGCGTAGCCCGGCCCCTGCCCTTCTCTGGTTTGGGTGGCTAGGGTTGGCCCTGCCCCAGAGGTCTTGAGGGGGAGCGGGCGCGTAGCCCGGCCCGTGCCCTTCTCTGGTTTGGGTGGCTAGGGTTGGCCCTGCCCCAGAGGTCTTGAGGGGGGGAGCGGGCGTGTAGCCCGGCCCGTGCCCTTCTCTGGTTTGGGTGGCGAGGGTTGGCCCTGCCCCAGAGGTCTTGAGGGGGGGAGCGGGTGCGTTGCCCAGCCCGTGCCCTTCTCTGGTTTGGGTGGCGAGGGTTGGCCCTGCCCCAGAGGTCTTGAGGGGGGGAGCGGGCGCGTAGCCCGGCCCGTGCCCTTCTCTGGTTTGGGTGGCTAGGGTTGGCCCTGCCCTAGAGGTCTTGAGGGGGGGAGCGGGCGCGTTGCCCAGCCCGTGCCCTTCTCTGGTTTGGGTGGCTAGGGTTGGCCCTGCCCTAGAGGTCTTGAGGGGGGGAGCAGTCGCGTAGCCCGGCCCGTACCTTTCTCTGGTTTGGGTGGCGAGGGTTGGCCCTGCCCCAGAGGTTCGGAGTTTTCGTGATCTGCAAAACTTGTGTAGGAACAACAATGTTGCGTAAAACGAGTAGATGTGTTTATTGCGCGTAAAAAAGGAAAAACTCACAACTATTGGTAGAATTTTAGCGGATGTTTTGCATCCCAAGGGTGGGCCAGTTCACTCCCTTCGGGGGTAGCCAGGATGTACGTGGCCAAGTGAGGGGGTTTGAACCTTAAGGGCCTTGGGGCGGACGTGCTCCCTCGTGCAGGTGGCGTGGCCTCCTCCGGATAGGTAGGGCGATCCGGCGCATCCCCTCTCCGCCATTCGGGGGTCTGGCTTCGGTCGTGCCTCGACGGCCGACGGTCCTCCGTCCCCGGGGAGTAACCCGACGATCTTCTAGCAGGGCTCCTTCCCCGAGCCGAGGGTTCGACGGGTTGCGGGCTACGGTTCTCCCAGCGCCAGCGCCTCCCGGTCAGCTCTCCTCGGGCCTCCATCCGTTCTTGATTCTCCCGAAGGAGCCTTTCGCGCTCGGCGGCGAGGAAGCGTAGTCGTCGGCAAACGGATTCCTCGTGCAGGGTATCGGAGGGGTGGCGTTGGCGATGCGGGCTGCCTCCTCTGGGTGGGGACCCGTTCAGTAACGGGTCCCGCCCGTCCCCAAGCCGACGGCCCGTCGCTGTCTCGTCAAGGATTTCTCGGTTGCTCCTGTTCTCTCTCCTTAGCCTCTCGCGCTCCACGACGATGAGGCGGAGGTGGCGGCGAGCGGCCTCTTCTTCCTGGTAGGCCCTTCGGGCGGTCTCGGCCGCTTCGTCCAAACGCCTTTGCGCGGCGGCTGCCTCCCCCAGGCGCCTCCATCGCCGCACAACTTCCATCTCCTCTTCCAGGAGTCTTTGCGGGGCCGTAATCTCCTCAGCGAGCCCCCTGTTTTCTCCCTCCTCCTCGAACTGAAGGCGGAGGTTTCGCCTCGCGTTTTGGGGCTCTGAGGGGCCGGGCGGAGGCTCCGTTCCAGCCGTCTGATAGCCTCCCTTGGCCTGAGTAACGGCCTCGAAGCTCTTCAGGACGGCGTGGGCGGAAGTATGTTCAGTTTCGGTGCCCACCCCAGAAGGGGGTCGGACGCCGGGGTGATTTGTAGAGAGAGCGGTTCCTGACCCACGGGATCTTTGCCGTGGTCAGGGTTCCACGGGATCGGCATGGAGTCTAACATGGGTGTGACCCTTCGTTCCCACAGACGGCGCCAATTGTTACGATGTGGAACTCGCGTACAATGAATTTGTATTATGGGGAACCAAGGGCACGGTGGTTATGTGGAGAAGAAGGTTTAGGTAGGCTGTTTTTCAAGTGATTAGTGGGGTGAAGAAGTCGGACCCGTTACCGGTGGTGCTCACGGGGTCGAATCTCGCCGGATGCAGCTAAGGAAGGTTGCACGGCAGGGGACTGAAACTGACTTTGGTCAAGGGGCGAGCTCTCCTGCAGCACAAACAACCCGCCAGAAGGGCCAGGTTGGGGTTCAACCCTTAGCCCCTCCGATGCCTAAGTCAGTAATAGGGCTTAAAATGGGGGCTAGACACGCCGATCGGACTAACGGTGGGTCCGCCGCGCGTGACGAGCTATAGGTGGGAGAACAAAGATATGGAAGACCTTTGCTCTCGTGTGTGAATAATAGAATGAGAGAGAATTCTCCAACCCCCTCTCCGTAAGAGGAGAGGGGGTATTTATACCTGACGGGTGATGACTAGGCGGAGCTGACCTGGCCTGCTGACTGGATGTGCTGAGCTGGCTCGGTCGTCAGCGGAAACTCCAGATAAGGACGTCGGGAACTGGGTTGCCTGACCGGCTTTCGTCAGGCGGCGCGACGGCCAGGGGGTGCTTTTGTCGGGGTGTCAGAGCCGAAAGCATTGACTGTCAGATGGCTCAGCTGCCAGGGGCGCTTTGTCAGTCGGTCGGGTGACGTATGTGTCAGTCGTGTCCTTATCCTAGGTTGTTTGTCGTTAACGACGAACTAAAGGTCGGGCTGTGTCACTTTAGGTGCCACGGTTCGTGGGAATCGGGCGGGTCGTCCCGATCGGGGGTTGTCCGGCCTGGCCGCGCCCCCCGATCGGTCGTGGGCTATGGTCCGCCGGTACGGAAGGATATGTCCGCGCCCGTCAATAGGCCTGGCCTAGCTACCCAAGCGTCCCCAAGCGCGCTACCCCTGGTGGGTCGGGCGGCGGTGGTTGTTCGCCTCGGTCGATTCGGGGAACGCCGCAAGGCGCGCCCGTCTCCATATTGCCCCGGGTTTTCGGGGCGGCGGCCATTTTGTGGAATGGTGAGTTAATGGGGTGTGTTAGCGGATCCGGGCGGGAGTTGGACTCCTACGATCTTTAGGTCGTAACAAGCATATATAAATAAATTTAATATCATGCAAGATTATTGAACAAAATATGAATCCTAAATCTCGGATTCACCCATAATCCCCAATTCTAGACGTAACCGCACAAAGGAGTCTTCCTTGAGTGGTTTCATGAAAATATCAGCGGTTTGCTTCTGGGTTTCAACATACACTAAAATGATGTCCTTTTAGCAACATGATCATCTAAGAAATGGTGACGGACATCTATGTGTTTAGAACGGGAATGGTGTGCCGGATTCTTAGAGAGACATATTGCACTTTGGTTGTCCACCATGATAGGGCAAGTATCACAGTTTATACCAAAGTCTTTAAGAGTGTGTCTCATCCAAAGAACCTGAGTATACGCAGCACCGGCGGCAATATATTCCCCCTCGGTGGTTGAAAGTGATACGAAATTCTGCTTCTTGGAAAACCAAGAAACAAGAGAATTTCCTATAAAATGGCAAGTGCCACTAGTACTTTTCCTGTCGGATTTGCATCCCGCATAATCTGCGTCACTATATGAGATTAACTCATATGTGCTAGACTTTGGATAAAGTAATCCAAAGTCGAGAGTGTAACTTAAATAACGGAAAATACGTTTTACCGCTACTAAGTGAGATTCCTTAGGTTGAGACTGATAACGAGCACATACACATACGGCAAACATAATATCGGGCCTACTAGCAGTAAGATATAATAGACTACCTATCATACCTCGATATAGACGAATGTCTACATCTTTACCGCCCGAATCCTTATCAAGATGCGTAGTAGTGCTCATTGGAGTTTTCTTGCCAGAGGCATTCTCCATTCCAAATCGCTTTAGCAACTCCACCGTGTACTTGGTTTGGTGGATGAAGATTGCATCGTTCATTTGGCGAATTTGGAGACCTAAGAAATATTTGAGCTCACCCATGTGGCTCATCTCAAATTAATCCTTCATAACATTAGAAAACTCTTCGCAAAGAGTGAAGTTAGTAGCACCGAAAATGATATCATCAACGTAAATTTGAACTAATATAATATCATTATTCGAATACTTAACAAATAATGTAGAATCAACTTCACCCATTTTAAAACCCAAATCCAAAAGAAAATTCTTTAGACGGTCATACCAAGCTCGTGGAGCTTGTCTCAAACCGTAAAGTGCTTTCTTAAGTTTGAAAACGTGATTTGGAAATTTTTCATTTATAAAACCCGGAGGTTGAGAAACGTAAACTTCCTCAACAACATCTCCATTTAAAAACGCACTTTTACATCCATTTGAAAGAGTTTAAAATCTTTATGGCATGCAAAAGATAACAATAATCTAATAGATTCTAATCTAGCTACCGGAGCAAAGGATTCTTCGAAATCTATACCTTCCTCTTGCCGGTAGCCTTGAGCTACTAACCGAGCTTTGTTCCGGACGATGATTTGGTTTTCGTTGGTCTTGTTCTTGAAAATCCACTTCGTTCCTATAACGGTGTGGTTCTTCGAAGGCAATGGAACAAGCTCCCAAACCTCATTCCTCTCGAATTGAATGAGTTCCTACTCCATGGCTAAGATCCAAGCACTAACTTCGCACGCTTCGTTAATATTCTTTGGCTCTATTGAGGAGGCAAAGGCACAATGAGCGAAGTAGTTGACTTGAGATCTCGTCTTGACACTATCGAGTATGTTGCCAATGACTTGCTCATGGGGATGGTCACGAACTGTATGAAGCCGTTTGGGAATTCCCTGATCACTAGGAACATTCTCAAAAGATTCATTAGTAGGGTTAGTATCAATAGAATCAATAGAATTAGAATTACCAATAGAATCACATAAAACATCCATGGAGTCATCATCATTAGTAATTCTAGTAGGGACAAAACCTTCATTAAATGAAACATGAAGTGATTCCTCGATCGTTGAGGTTCTTTTGTTGTATATCCGGTAGGCTTTGCTACGGGAGGAATATCCAACAAATATCCCCTCATCGGATCTTGGATCAAATTTGTCCAAGCTACCATACATGTTTTTAATAAAACATTTTGCGCCAAAAACTCGAAAATGTTTAACTTGAGGCAATCTACCAAACAACAATTCATAACAAGTTTGTTTAGTGCTAGGCCTCAAAAGTATTCTATTAAACACATAGCAAGCGGTATGTACCGCTTCCGCCCAAAATTGATGGCCAAGTTGGCTATCATCAAGCATAGTGCGAGCACATTCCACTAGCGTCCTATTCTTCCTCTCAACAACACCATTTTGAGGGGGTGCGCGAGGGAAAGAAAAGGTGTGAGTAATACCAACTTCATCACAAAAATTTGAGAAAGACTCATTCTCAAATTCCCCTCCATGATCACTACGAATAGTGACAATGGTGGTTCCAATGAGATTTTGTACTTTCTTAACAAATATTGTGAAGTTTTTAAAAGCATCATTTTTATTACTTAAGGAAGATACCCAAGTAAATCTAGAAAAGTCATCAACGATGACAAGTCCATATCGTGCATTTCCTAATGAAGCAACTCTAGTTGGCCCAAAAATATCTAGATGTAAAAGCTCTAGAGGTCGCTTAGATGAAATGCTTTTCTTAGGTTTAAAAGACGATTTTGGAAGCTTGCCTCGTTGACACAAGTCAAAAAAGCTTTTCTTTTGAAAGACAAGCTTAGGAAATCATTTAATAGAATTTAACTTGGAAAGCTTAAAAAGTGTTCCAAAGTTCACATGACCAAAACGTCGATGCCATAAGTGTTGTTCACTTGTGTTGGCAATGAGACATTGTTCATGTGATTTTGGAAGATCTAATATATAGATATCCTTATGGCGTGTGCCAGAGAATAATACATCATTTGTATTTTTATTCAAAATATGGCACATTCCTTTCGCAAAGCTAACTTTCTAACCTTTGTCACAAAGTTGGCTTATTGAAATAAGATTGTGGTTTAATCCTTTAACAAGGTAAACATCACTTATTAATGGTTTAGAAGGATTACCTACTTTACCAACACCAATGATGGTTCCGCTCTCGTTTCCTCCAAAGACGACTCGGTTCCCATTTGCAATGGGCACCACTCCGGAGAGCAATTGAGCATCACCCGGCATGTGTTTTGAACACCCGCTATCGAGTATCCAATTATTCTTGGAGCTAAATTTTGATTTGTTGCTCCGTTTCATTTTCTTGAGTACCTAAAGATAAACATATCATTTCATGGTACCCAAGGTCATTGGGTCCTAAAGATTAGACCTTTGGAAGCCAAGTCCAATTGGACTTAGACTTCCCCACATAATTATCATTATGCACTACATTCAGGAAATAAGAATTCATGTAAGCTTGTTTTTCATGCATTCTTGTGTCCTTCTGGCTCCAAATAGTGAAGATTTTGGGAGCCCTATTCCTATTGGGAGCATGCATGCGTTGTTGATTTCTACGTGATGCATGTCGTGGATAGGCATATGGCACATGATGAAATGGTGCATGATGATAATTGTTCATATGATGGTGTGGGTGAACATATGCATGTGGAGGAACACGTGCGTGAGGGTGTCTTACTTGGTGTGCACGTGCTCGTGGATGTGGTGCATAAAAATCATCATAATTGTGAACCGGTGGAGTAGGATGTGTGTTCCTACGTGGCATAGTATTGGTGTACATATAAGCATGACCCTTCTTTGGAGGTCCACCCAAAGTGGGTTTCTTTCCAAAAGAGGGTATGTACGAAGTGGAATCACCATTGGTAGATGAACTACCAATAGAGTGTTTGCTCCCACTCGTTGAGGCATCGGAAGTTGGCCTAACAAAGGTAGTAGACGATTTGGATGAATTTCCCATCTTATACCCCAAACCAATGTGGTGATTGGTCGGAAGTAAATCATTTAGGATATTATCTAAATGGTCCTTACCTTTATTGAATTTATTAATTCAGCCTTATGTGCACTCATACTTCTCGGTGAGAGAATGCATAGAAGCATCCAAAGTGGATACTTGCGATGTGAGTACACAAACACGAGACTTGAGATTCTCATTCTCAATACTCAAAGTTGAGTTTCGAGAAATCAAATCCGCTATCTCATGTTCATTCGATTCCTCAATATGAACATGCTCAAGTTGAGATTTGAGATTTACAATCTCATTTCTCAAGTCTTCAACAACGTTGTCGTTGTTGATGACGATAGGTTTAGGTGATGATTGAAGACTAGCTAGCTCATCTTTAGTCTTAGTATATCTATTTACTATTTAGAATACTTAGACCAAATTTGCTCGTTAGCTAATCTAAGGTCATCCCTAGTTACATCATCGCCTTCATCCTCGCTATCATCGGAGGAAGACTCTTGATCATGCTCCTCTCTAGCCATGAAGCACATGTGTGCTTGCTCCACTTGTTCATCATCCGACTCTCCACTTGAGGAGTCCTCGTTGGAGTCGGTGAATGTCCCGACAAGTCCTTTCTTGTACCCTTTCTTGTACTTTTTTGACTTGTCGAACTTTGGCGCCTTCCATTTCTCCTTGTGTTTGTTTTGAGGACAATCCGCTTTCATGTGTCCTGTCTTGTTGCATTTAAAACACAAAGGAGCGGATGCATTAGAAGAACTAAATTTTGATTTGTTCTTGAAATTACATTTCCAGAAGAATCGGTTGAACTTCTTTGCCATGAGGGCAAGAGATTCAATGTCCAACTCGTCTTTCGAGTCTTCATCATCGGTAGATGTATATGTAAATGGAGTGGCCTTGAACGTAATCGCTTTTTTCTTTGGCTCGTCTTGCTTCAAGTAAGACTTCATCTTGTCCTGCAACTTTAGTTTGCTATCCTTGCGTACCTCATAAGACATCAAGGTACCCATTAGTTGGATAACAGTATATTTACTCATATCATTATCTTCCTCGATGGCGAAGGTACGCTTTTCCCAATAAGAAGGAAGTCCGTCAATGATCTTTGAGACTTTCTCCTTTTGGGTGTAGGTCTTTTCAAGAGCCTCCAACTCGTTGGTGATGTCGACGAAGCGAGCATAGTACTCCTTCATCTTCTCACCCTGTTGCATATGAAATAACTCGTAATCTTTATTTACAACAACGAGTTTGGAGTCTCTTACCCTACTCGTTCCTTCATACAAGATGAGGAGGGAGTTCCAGATTTGATATGCACTCTTACATGTGCATATCTTGTTGAAGTCCTCGGGCTCCAAAGCGCATTGCAAGGCATTCATTGCCTTGGCATTGCTTACCTCCGCGGTGACCTCCGCGGTAGTCCACTTAGCGAAATCTTCTTCTTTGGGCTCGACATACTTCGTCAACGTGGCTCTCCACAATGAAGCACTCCGGAGGAAAGTTTCCATCCAGCATTTTCAGTACCCATAGTTGGTACCGTTGAAGAAAGGAGGCCTAGTCGAGGAGTGTCCTTCCATCACCGAAGAAGCTCATTCATGGTTCATGAAGGTGTTGTAGTCTGAAAGTGGACGGACGGTCTTGTTGTCGTTGGAAGACATAGCTAGGTACTTGGCTCTGATACCAAATGTAATGCCCTATGTAGCTACTGCACAAGTACTAGAGGGGGGTGAATAGTACTTTAAAATAATTAAGAAGATAATTCCTAATTATCTTGCAAACTCAACCAACAATGCGGAAATGTAAATATTGACAACAAAGAAATGCAATCGCAAACAGACGATATAACGGGTTCGGATCCACCCAAGTCTCCCCGACTTGTTCCCGGTGATCCTACGTTCCAAACACCCGAATCCCCTCCGGATACTTGAGTTAGAAACCTCTAACTCAAATTTGCACTATGAAATACTTGTAGAAAACCTCTACAAGATCAAATCATACACAAATGAAAATGTGACTCCCACAAACCGGGATCACACACAAACTCTCACAACCAAGAGTAAAACTTGCAATATTCAAAGTTAAATGAAATACGAAATGCTTACCACAAAACCCTATGCCTTGAGTATAACTTACGATTTAGGGCAAGGAGGATTTTGGGGAAGAAGAAGTCACCAAACCCTAGCTCCAAGATGTTGACCAACAATAGGAGGCTAGGAAGATGTTGGTGACCTTGGATCAAGCTCTTGGCTTGAATGGCTCACAATCAATGTGAATCTCTCTTTGGAAATAAGAGTGAGAGAGAGATTCTAGAGAAATGAATGAGCTTTGAATGAGAATGAATGCTTCTCTTTGATTCTCTAAACTTCAATAAATATCAACCTTGAATGCTATGAAAGCAGCCCTTCAAGTATATATAGGATAGAGGAAAGAGAGAGCAAAATTCGTGGCATTTAATGCTCCAACGGCTCTATTCTGAAGCAGACTAGTCGGTCAAAGAAGGATCACTGACCGACTAGTTTCTCAACTAGTCGGTCGGTGATTCAACATGAACCGACTAACTGGAGAACAGCCAAAAAGTGAAGTTTAGAAGATATATAACTAGTCGGTCTAAGAAGACTTGCCAACCGACTAGTTTCACAACTAGTCGGTCGGTGAGTGTTCTTTGACCGACTAAGAGATGAAATAGTATAGGCTGAAATCAAGTTGAACTAGTCGGTCTGAGAACAAAATCCAACCGACTAGTTTCTCAACTAGTCGGTCGACAATCGTTCTTAGACCGACTAATGATAAACAGTAGCTCAGGCTGAAAAACTGTACACACAACTAGTCGGTCTAAGAAGGATTCCTAACCGACTAGTTTTACAACTAGTCGGTCGGTGAACCTTCTTGGACCGACTAACTGTAAACAGTGAATGAGCTGAATTTAGTCAAGGTTTTCTAGTCGGTTCAAGAAGCATTGCCGACCGACTAGATTGCCATCTAGTCGGTTGGTTCTTCTTCTTGAACCAACTAACATGCACAAGAAGCCGCGATGAGAAGCGTTAAGCTTCGGGAAAGATTCTATGGGCTTCTAATAAGATCCTAGCTCTAAGATATGATCGTTATGAAGATTAAAACGTAAGACCTACTCAAGGCTTAACAATCTACGAAACGAAGCTAGAAGACTATAAATAAAACTTGATGAACCGTCTTCAAATGCTTCGATCCGAATCTCTTGACTTCAATAATGGTCCTTGAGCTTCAACGAAGCTTCAAGCACATGATCACGCGCTTTGAGAAGTCTCAAGACGTCGCTTTTGATGTTCATAGAATGTTGGCGATGATCTCCATAACTGCGCTCACAAAGAGTTAGTTCACGATATTTATGTTTGTTCATCATCAAAACCAAATCCGGGGAATCAATACTCAACAATTGAGCCTGTTGTTGCTGCATTTGGGCTTGTTGTAACTGAATGAGCTGCTGAAGTGCATCGCCAAATGGTTGCATCTGCTGTTGTGGCATTGGCTCATGGTCTCTCCTTTGGTTCCCACCTTGATAATTGTTGTTATATTGATTTTGTCTGAACTGAGGTGGAGCTTGCTGCTGAGATTGCTGATTGGGGCCCCAGTTTAAGTTTGGATTGTTGCGCCACCCCTTGTTGTTAGAATTGAAACTCTGGTAGTTTGTAGACACTTGATTCACCCTCGTTGGATTGCCTAGCATGCTCTTCAAAGCTGGAAGTGTGGGACAGGCACTAGTGTAGTGGCCACCAACGTCGCAAAGTGCACAAGTCTGCTCTATCTCAACTGCCTTGGCCTCTTTCAAATTCATGGCGTGAAGCTTGTTTGTGATCATGGCCTCCATCTTTGCCTCCAACGCATCCTCTGGCTTCAAATTGAATACCACTCCTCGTGTAGGCTGAGATGGTGCAGAGTGGCCTCCTCTGTCGTAGTCTGAAGTAGTGTCCCATGTTTGCGCATTTTCTGCTATCTCCTCCAGATACGTCCAAGCTTCATCTGGCTCTTTATCGAAGAATCCTCCATTGCACATCATTTCTACAAATTGCCTCATCTGAGGCTGCAGTCCATCGTAGAAGAAGCCAATAATCCTGCTTTTGTCGAAGCCATTGTGTGGACATGCAAGCAACAGCTCATTGAACCTTTCAAACGCCTGGTAGAATGTCTCCTCGCTTTTTTGGGCAAAGTTCATGATCTGCCGCTTCAATCCCTGTGTCTTGTGAATAGGAAAAAACTTCTTTAGAAATTCAGCCTACAAATCAATCCATGTAGTAATAGAACGTGATGGCAATGCATTCAACCAATTCTTAGCTTTGTCTTTCAATGAAAATGGGAACAGTTTAAGATATACCGTGTCCTCGCTAGTTTTCCCATCAAAGCATGTCAAGCACACCTCCTCAAATCCTTTTATATGAAGATATGGATTTTTCTTGTCTAACCCATGAAAGGTGGGTAGGAGTTGGATCACCCCAGGTTTAAAATTGAAAGAATTTGCATCGGTAGGTAAAACAAAGCATGAAGCTGTGCTAGTCCTAGTGGGTCTGAGTAAATCTTTTAAAGTCCTAGGCACTCCAGGTTGTACATTATTCTCGTTATTGTTGCTAAAATTTTCATCCATATTATTATTAGCCATCTCAAAACGTCTAGTCAACCTCTATGTTCTAGGAGTCCTATGCCACATAAACTAGCACAAGTATTTTTTTTAATATATGAAAGCAAACAAAAATTATATACAATAAAGTGGAAAGATCGCACCGAATGTCCTCTGAATGAAATAAACCGTGGTAACAAACCGTTCTCCCCGGCAACGGCGCCAAAAACTTGGTAGGCCCAAAATAATGATTCTCTCAAGCTCAAGAGTCTGTAGAAGTAATATAATCTGGGAGTCCAAATGTCGAATCCTCGAAAGAAAATCTGTTGAAACCACACAGCTTAAATCAAATAAAAAGCCTACGTAGAGAAACTAAACACTTTAAATGGTGATGGTGTGTTGGCTTGATGGTGATTTGTGAATACGTGAACATTACGAACAAGGAAAATTCGTGAAAATATTTATGAAAAGTATGCACATGGTATGGGTTCGTTAGGATCAATGATTCCAATTAATTTAGTTGATTAAATATAACTCAATAAATTCCCTTTTGGGAGCAATTCATCGGAAAATACCCTTTTGGGGATTCAAGCACAAAATTCAATAAGGTTGTCGCTAAAGTTATATTCTTCTAAAATTAAGATATGAAACTCTCTTTTGGAGAGATCAAAACTCACCCTTGTGGGGCGATCATCAACTCAATCACGCTCTTTTGGAATATGAAAAAGTTGATTTTTAAGCCAAAGATCACAACTTTACCGACATACAATTTTAGCTCAAAAATACAACCAAACGAATACGAATCACATCTCCTAACTACGCCATACCATGCACAATAGAAATTTAGCTACTCATACTGAAAATAAACAGAGAATTCATCATATAAATCATGGTTCTAAGCAATACAATCAAAAAGAGTTCAAAATACGCTAAAGAGTTCAAGGATATCACCAAATATGCTAGCATATAGACTAAGAAACCCCCTCTTCTTCTTTCTCAAAGCTTCTGAAATTTTGCCTCAGGTTTCCCTCTGTCTTCTCCTTGAAATTCTGCAAAAATCGGCTCCAAAATCGCCCAAATACGCCAAGAATACGGCCAAAAACCCTAGAAATACGCTTATATAGAGGCATTGCGGGTTTGGGGGCCTTAATGGGTTTAAAATTCGCATCCGCTTGCATCCGAACCCGATCCGCCGAGCGGATCAAATAATAGCCGCACATCGCAGCGGGATTGGATCTCCGAGTGCCTCTTGGCTTCAAGATTCGTGCGCTCTTCGGGTTCGAATCAGAGTCGCTCGGAGCCGTTGGATCTCACATCGACGCTTCAGAAGAGGCCACATCGCCCGCTATTTCCCCGCTTCGCACAGCGCCGTTGGATGATTGATCGACGGTATATGATCGGCCGCGTCGTACATCTCATTGATGCCATTGGATGCGGGCGGGAGAGCGTGGATGGCTGCCACTTCATGTGCCAAGATTCATGCAAACTTTAATTTCCTCATTTTATTGGTATTCTGCATTCAAAAATACACAGTAATTAGCACAGATCTCAGAAAAATACAAATAAATAGTCGTTGGAATCGTGAGATCAAGAACAAGCTAGGAAAAATATAAAAAGTGCAGAAATACTACATCAATTACTATTTTGTGCTCAAATAAGGTGATTTCTCTAATAGAAGATGGTGTAAAAAAATACGAACATATTAGAGAACAATTTAGCATCATATAAGCACAAAATATTACTAGATGAGGGATTAAATAATCAATATTCAACCCGAATCAGTTTACATTCCGCTAGAGATCATGGTTCGACGTCATCGTCATATTCAGTGACGTGAACGGCAATATCGAACGCAAAATCGACGACGACGACTGTGCTTTGTCTGTCCAATACCTCTCCAGTACGCAAACTTTAATGATGTTTCTCCTATTGTTTCCTCTGCAGGGGAAATAAGGAGGGGAGAAGTAGCTGGTCTGAGCTCAGCATCCTGTGGAGGGATAATCTTATTATCTCCTGGAGTCTTCCTCTTTCGAGGAACTTTATCTTTTGAACCTGGTGTGCGTCCTCTTTTTAATTGAGGTACAACAAATTCTGCTACTGTTGGAATGCATCCATCTATGTGGATGTCAATCCTAGCTGGCGTATTAGCAGCAGAGATGGGTGAACGAACAATCTTCTGGTTGTCTGTGAACTTATCTGGCAAAAGATGTACTTTATTTTGAATGTGAAGGATCTTCAGGATCTCATCTTCACACAGATTAGTACGCGGATCATATAGGGACAAAGACTTCTGGTCCCAACTAATGGTCTCAGTAGCTTCAGGCTTCTTAGACTGTGTGCCTAGTTTAGGAAAAAAAATTTCTCATCAAATTCACAGTCAGCAAAACGTACCTTGAATACGTCCCCCGTAGGGGTTCAAGGTATCTGATAATGGAGGGCAAATCAAACCCAATCCTAGACGACGCTGAGGACCCATTTTGGTCCTCTGAGGTGGTACTATTGGGACATATACCGCACAACCAAACACTCTCAAATGAGAGATATCCGGAGGTGCGACATATGCAAGTTGCATCGGGGATAATGTATGACCTCCAGAGGGTCTTATCCTAATAAGTGATGCTGCATGTAAAATAGCATGCCCCCAAGCATGCACCGGTAACTGGGATTGCATAAGCAATGGACGTGCAATTCATTGGAGTCTCTTTATAAGGGACTCAGCTAATCCATTCTGGGTGTGAACATGTGCTACGGGATGTTCAACTTCAATACCCGTTGCCCGGCAATAGTCTTAGAAGACTTGTGAAGTAAATTCGCCCGCATTATCAAGACGTAGTTTCTTGATATGGTTATCGGGGAAATGAGCACGCAACCTTATTATTTGTACCAATAGATTTGAAAAAGCTAGGTTGCAGGTGGACAAGATGCACACATAAGACCATTTAGTTGATGCATCAATTAGTACCATGAAGTACCGAAATGAGCCACTTGCGGGGTGAATAGGCCTGCAAATGTCACCATGAATTCTCTCAAGGAAGCCAGGAGACTCTAATCCCACTTTCAGGAAGGAGGGTCTCTTTATAAGTTTTCCCTTGAAACAAGGGGGACAAGGAAATTCACCCTTATGAAGAATCTTCAGGTTCTTCAATTTATGTCCACGGGATTCAGTGATGATGCGTCGCATCATTGCTGATCCAGGGTGACCAAGTCTGTTGTGCCAGAGTTGGAACTCTGGCAGTGATGGGCACGTCTGGTGCTCAGTCATATTGGCTTCTATTGGTTGAATGTATGTATGGTAGAGACCCGACATGAGTCCCTTGAATCGCTCGCAGATGATCTTCTGGTCATCTTTTTGATGAGTTACATACAAATATTCAACCTTATTTTCATCTTTGGTTTCTAAGTGATATCCGTTTAAACGAAAATCCAAGAAACTTACGAGATTCCTATTTGATTTAGGAGAGAATAATGAATTTTTTATTTGAAGTCTTGTGTTATTTGGGAGCAATATAATTGCTTCACCAGATCCTTCAATTATTTGGGACAGTCCTGAAATTGTGATAACAGGACCGTCATATTTATTTATGCTATTAAAGTAGCAATGTTCGTGAAGGATTGTGTGCGTCGAGGCACTGTCCACTAGGCACTCATACTTCATCTATATAAGAAAAAACGAAATTTTATTTGAGTAAATGTAAATGACATTCAAAAATAAAAGTTCGTACTAAAGCAAACAAAAGATGAAGATACATGGAATTTTAAATGCATAGATAAAAGATGAAGTTTAATCGAGCAGGTTGTCGTTCTCGAAGTCTTTTGCAGTAAACATTGTTGGTGGCTGAACAGCCACCAAGTTTATTTTAGGCAGAGACTTTTGGCTCGCCTGATATAGTTCCTGGAGGTGGCGAGGAGTGCGGTAGTTTCTGGACCAATGGCCAGTCATGCCGCATCTATGGCATTTATCCTCCCAGTTCTTCTTAGGAAGTGACACTTGGTCGGTGTTCTTTCGCTTCCATGTGAAGTTTCTCTTTCCTTTGTTGTTTTTGTTTGTCTCGGGTGCTGCTCCTCTTGGTTGCTTCATTACAGCTTTCCCTTTCTTATTTTTAGCATTCTTCTTGTTTTTCCAATTCTGGGGAGAAACGTGGTGGGCTTTAGGGATAGGGGCAGTGTCAGCTGGACGTAAATTATGAGTAGCGAGTAGTAAATCTCGATTCTGCTCTACCCTAAGTAGGCAAGAGATCAAATCGGAGAATTTCGTGAAGTTGCGTTCACGATACTGCTGCATGAGGATTGCATCTTTCTCGTGAAACGAGGTAAATGTCTTTTCCAACATGCGTTGTTCTGTCACTTCTTCACCGCACAACTTCAGGCGTAAGTTGATATTATGAAGTGCAGAATTATACTCAGCGACGGACTAATAGTCCTGAAGTCTGAGGTTTTTCCACTCATAACTGGCACGCGATAATATTACACCAATTTGATGTTTATACCGTGCCTCCAGCGCTGTCCACAGCTCCAGTACTGGGTCCTCTACCATTAGGTATTCGGCCTTTAAGGTCCGATCTATATGTTTCCTAATGTAGATAATGGCTTTCATCTTATCCACATCGGAGACATGGGTAGGAGTGCTGTTGCTAGATGTAGAAGAAGCATCGGCCGCTGCTGGGGCCGATGAAGAAGCCAAAATTGAGCCAAGGAGGGCCATTGAACGCAAGTGGAACTCCAGGTCCACTCGCCAACTCAGGTAATTTTTCCCTGCAGCATCAAGGACCTCGAAATCGACGCTTGCCAATTTTGACATTTATCTATGCAATTTAAAACACGTTAAAATTGAAATTCACGCATTAAAAATAAAATAAGTAAATTGTGGGGATCGGCCAGATACCCAAAGACATACAAAGTCCAAAGTCCGAATATACAGTCCATAAAGAAAAGAAAAATACAATTTGAAAACCCAGAATGGGTCCCTATATTTTCCAAGTTTCGCCTCCGTCTTCATTTGTCGGTACACCGGTCTTTGACATAAATACATATAATCCTCACTTACAAATTCTCTCAAAAAGAAAATAAAATTGCAAGGAATTTAAAGGGTATCGAACTGGCCGATCCCAAAAATCACATTTTAGCTTATATAAACATCCACGCAGTTTATAATATGCTACAGGCACAAAAGAAACAACCACGCATGTATATAACACAAGCATATATAATATGGAAAAATAGACTATAAAATATAATAATCTCTCGGACCACGGGGAGACGTCATACAACGTTAGGTTAGTTAACTAACGGCAGAGCGGTCGCATGATCCTTAAGATAATTATATTTTTGAAAAATCCTAATATTCCATAAATTAATAACAATGCAAGAGTGCGATAATTTTAGCAATATGACGCGACAGGCTCATAACAAAGAATTAAAATAAATTAATATTTTGAATGGGGCTGCAGGCCCATAAATATTAATCATTTTAATATATTATTTATATTTGGGCTGCAGGCCCATTTGCCGAAAATTAACAAATTAATTATAGCAATTGAAATTACTTGGCTTCTAGCCCAATACGCCAAATTAAAAAGTTATCAATATGTGGGCTTCAGGCCTAGAATCAAATTTTTAATTAACACATGGAGATTGCAATTGGAATTACTGGGCTTCAGGCCCAATTTTGGTAGTCAAATATAATGATTAAGTTAAATGGGGCTGCAAGCCTATAGAATATATTATCATTGTTGCAAATGGGCTGCATGCCCAACAAACAGGCTATCTGATTTATTGAAACTAAACAGAATATAGTGCTTAAGCCCATTTTTGGGCTGTGGAATGCCAAAAATCCCCAAAACCTAAGCCCGTCCCCTCAAATCCCTTTTAGCAAGAATCTCCCTCCTCCCCCCTGTTTCTTGGTTCGGCCAAGCCCCCCCCGGCCCGTTTCTGGGTTTGGCCAAGGCCCCCCTGCTGGGGGGGGCAGAGCATTGCAGGCCCCCCTTCGGTCCGGGGGGTGGATCGCCGGAGGCCCCCCCGTTGCGCGGTGGAGGGGTGGATCGTCGCAGGCCCCCCAGCAAGGGGGCGGATCGTCGGGAAGGGCCCCTCGTCTGGGGAGGGGGCGGCGGACAGAACCCCCCCACGCATGGGGGGGGTCGGCGACGGGGAAGGCCCCCCCGTCTGGGGGCGGAGGGAAGAAACCCCCCCCCCCCCCCCCCCCCCGCCGTTGGGGGGGGCGAACAGGAACCCCCCCACCCCGCCTTGGGGGGGGCGGCGTACAGAGCCCCCCTTTCGGGGGAGGGGAGCCCAATTTTTTTTTATTTTTTTTGGTTAATTTAATCCAATTGCAACAGATGTAAACTGTAAGTTCAGTACTTAGTCACAACAAATAAAACACAAAGATAACAACACAAACCAATCAGAGACACTCAAGACTTGGTAACGCAGTTCGGTGCGCACACCTACATCTGCGGGGCCACGCCCAGAAAATCAGAATACTCCACTAAAATAATCAATGAGTACAATCACTAATTATCATGATTCTATTAGGAGGAACAACCTCCCCCTCAATACAAACCGTGATGGGTGGTCTCTACCAACCCATGGAGTATTCTCGGCAAGCTCCCCTTGCCCGCAAGCTCCCCTTACACAACTGACTAGATCAACTCCCTTGATCCTACGTGCGTAGCCATCGGCCTCCTCCCGGAGTTCTTCAAAAAACTTTCGTAAAAGCCATCACTTTGCCGCAAAACCGCACGCACCTCTTTCTTCCCCGCTTCCCCTCAATCGCGGAATAGTTAAGTTAATTCGCTTGACAGATCTCGTGCAGATTGGCAGCCCACAATTTCTGGAACTACTTTGGGCAAGTAGTTCCCCATATCTCCAAGGATCCGATCAATAAAATATTGTGGGCAAGAATATCTCTAACCGATACAACAATAAAACCAAGAGATTGCAACTTCCAAATGTATCTTCAACAGAATATACCAGAATACCTAAAAGAGATAACATGGGATCTGAAGTAATCCACCTTTGATAACCGCTGAAGTGCGTCAATCAATTCCAGACTTCTGACACAGCATGTTGTACATAATGTTGTATAATAACGTTCAACATAATATACAACATGACCAATAAATAGGATCTTTCAAACCTCGGTTGTGGATTGATACTTTCATTCACCTTCATCAGCAAATCTTATGCATACCTGCATTCAACTGAATATCTGGAGAAGATCTAAACAATAATGCAAGATCTGAAAACATTCATGTATAGAATCTTCAACCGCACATATCTTCAACCACACAACCATTCAGATATGAACCCATTCAGATTTTGTAACCACTATTTATGGGTAAATAACTTCCTCTTTAATGCAGAATATCCGCCAATATTTTTAGGATTACTTCGGGTAAGAAATCTCATATTCAAGGAACCACCGAATCTATTTCGGGTAAAATGATTAAAACAAATCTCATGTGGATATTTTGCCCATAGAATAAGGATATATTTCTGGTAAATAAAACCAATAAATATTTCCTCCCATCAATTTAAGAACTAACCAGGTTCTCAAATATTCTCAACAAACCTCCATCAATTAAGGAACTAATTCGGGTAAGAATGAGTATAAAAATCTCACTAATATCTAGAATCAATCAAATCAGGAATCTCCGATATTCTATGGTACAAATCAGATCTGAGATCACCACAACAGATTTGTAGACCAAAGCAGCGTTTCTGTATACGAACAATTATTCCAGATCCCGAATGTTGAACATAATGTCGTTCAACATAATGTTCAACATTTTGCTCAAACTGCTCAAAAACAATCCAGATTCCATAAACTGAGCTCTCCAGATATAGTGCCACTAATGCCAACAAATATCAGCAGAAATTCAACCCTAACATAAACATGCCTCTAGATTAAGGAATGTAATATCCTAGCTAAAAACAATTTTGTTGATAACTATCTACGGGATCGATGGATATTACCTCTAGATTAAAAATCAAGGGAAGATCGAAAAAATAGAAGATCCATAGATAGAAAATTCCACGCTCCGAATACGCCCTAGAGGAACGCCGCAACGTACCGCAGCAACGACGCCGCAACAAGAGATTCTTTCGCGCGTAGGGGATGGAATTTTGAGGGTCGACATGATGAAAAAGCTCAAAAAATAAGAGCGTGGGTGCTGATAACGTGTTGAAAGATTATTGGAGAAGATTAATCATGACAAATAGACATGGTGCTTTATTTATAAAATCCCATAGGTATTTCAAAAGTCTTGGATACCAAAAGTCTCCACCACATTAAGAGTGGTGGAGTAATGGGTGGATAAGTGATGTGGATGCCAAAGGCCTCCCCCCACTCACAACAAAAATGAAATAAGAACAGTATGATAACTTTTATTATGTATATATTATTTTCCCCTACAACAAGAATACAGAAACATTATGGCTTACAAACTCTGTAACAATTTTGTGTAAAATAACAAATAATAAAACGATGAACTAATAATCACATAAATTCCAAAGGAGCAGCTTATAACTACTTAAAGACCGGCGGTGAAAGGAACGCCGGTGGCCGGAATCCAATTGCTCCCCATCAAGAAATTCCCCACGGTAAACTTCCCGGCCTCGGATGCGCTCGTTATGACGCGATAACCGGGCCACTTCACCCGGCCGCTCGTGCCTGCTCCCGGCCCGGTGTTCATGTACTCGCCGTAGTAAAGAGTGCTCAATGCGAAGTTTCCACTCCATTCGAGCCATCCGGCTGGGTCGACAAGGCTGCCAATCGAAGTCTTCATCACCACCGTCCTCGAGTAGGCCTTCCAGGGCCGGCCCAAATATGTCTTGAACGAACCCTGAACGGGCTGAAGGTCAGATGAGGGTGCGATGAGGGAGTTGTGGATGACGATCCCGGTGTTCTCATTTGGGTCCTTGCGGCCTTGTGCTGTTATGGTGTTCTTCTGGTTGCTCATGGGCTTTCGCACGTATATGTTGCAGTTCTGTAGCACGGCCACTGCATCCCCAAAGATGAAGTCAACTGTGCCGTAGATGTCGCAGTCGCGGTAGAACTGACGTAGGGCGTAGACGTAGAGAGTGTCCTGATAACCCTTGAAGCTGCAGCGGTAGAAGACCGAGAGGTCTGCTCCTGATCGAAGTGCGACTGCTTGATGCTTTTGTGGCCCGGCTGTGTTCTCAAAAGTCATGTCTCGTGCGATGAACCCTTCGCCCGTTACGGCTGCACTCAGACAATTATCGAAAAGTTAACCATCATGATTAATTAAGATGTAATTTATTTTTAAACAAGGATCTAGATAAGCTCTTCTAGAAGTACAAAATGTCATCCCATAGAAATGACAAAGTCCGTAACAATTTGTCCTTGCGAAAGTGAAAGTGAAAGTGATGTCCAGTGCATTTATATAATACGTTAATGCACACACTATATATGCTGTTCAACGAGACATTCAAGATAGAGCCTTGACCATCTTGCATATTTTCACCATGCATGGTAGGCTTATACTAAAAGAAGTGGGTTTGTTACAGATATGAAAGGATCAATTAATTAGTTAAACTGATTAATAAGACATGCATAGGTGAGGAGGAGGAACTGACCGAAGGTGGCCGAACGGAAGGTGGTGGAACCATCTTGAACGTTCTTGTTGCCGACGACAACAGTCTTGTCGATCCCATCGCCAACCATCATTAGGTTCTTCATCGTTTTCTTGACCTCAACGTTCTCCTTGTATGTACCCGCCTTCACGTAGATAACGTACCTGGAACCGTCTTTCCTTAGATTTGCAGACGCTGCGACAGCTTCAGAGATGGTCTTGTAGTTTCCTGAGCCGTCTTGAGCCACCACGAGGTTCGCTTTCACGGCTGAATTAGACTGAAGAAGCTTGCGGTCGGCCGCAGAGACCCACAAAGGGTACCCTTGAGAGAGCAGCTTGCGGTTACCCCCGGGGCTAGCTGGGGCAGCCATCGCCCTGTTGATGGCAAGCGAATTGCTGACAGACTCGGATATGTTGTTGGCTGAGAAAGGGGAGGACTGGAAGCCGTTTGGCGAATCGAGCTCGACGAAGCCATTTCGGCACGTCTCCTGGTTGGCAATGGCCGCACTGAGCCAGGTCTGAGCATCCTCATTTGATGAAGCTGCTTCCATCGAGCGGTTTATATGGTCGATGGTGTCCTGGTAGAGCTCCATGCAATCGGCCCATGCCGCCTTGGCTCGTTCATCCAGTGAGCCCAGGCTCATGGATGACGCACGGCTGCGGGAGCCGATTGCTCTGGCCATGGTGGCCCGCAGGACTGAATCGCGAAAACCAACGCCAGACAAGCCCTGGGCAAGTTGAGTGCTGGCGGTGGTGGAAACCATGGAGCTACACACTTCAGGGTAGGGTGTTTGGCCACATGACAATATTGGCTCGCTAGTTGCTGCGGTACTAAAAAGAAGCAAGAGAAGAGAGAGGGGAAGGAGTTGCACTAAAAACTTGGCCATTGATAATTGGGCTGATCGAGGAGCTTGCCAAATTACAAAGCAAAGAATTTATTGCAAATTTTGTGTTGGGATAATGGTTTTGAGGGAGGGAGAATGGGTGTGCTTATATAGGCCGAGAGAGGAACAAAAGGACCAATACATTGGTCTCCAATAAGACGAGATTTGGACTTCTGATTTTCGGCGGTTTGGATGTTTCTGAACCACTATTTTGGTCGCCGGTAGATTACTCGGTTCTTTCCTTGAAATCTCGTGGTTGCATGCATGGCAGCAGAATCTTATTGTAATTTATTAATTTGAATAATCATCTTTCACATGTATTAACAAGAAGTCAAGTGATCTTAAAAATCAGAAGGTGCTAAGTTTAGAGAAGAGTGTAATACGTAAATCAATACGTACTAAGCAACCTGAGCATGGGAAATCAAGAAAATAACCCTACTTAATGGAGACACATCATTCGATTCAATCACTCGTTCCATTGATATCATTATCTAAACCTCTTTTAAGAAAATATAATTATTAAGCATAAATGAATAAATGAATATTCTATTTGCTTAACGAAATGATGGTGATAATTTGGTGGGTCTGAGGTTTCATGCGGCCATACGCAACCAATATTATCCGTGGGTGACTGACAGCAAAGATACAGTTGATAGAAGGATAAGAAGAAAGCTGACATTCTAAATTTGACTAAAACACAAAAGACGAGAGCTTCTCTTACGATAGAATACGTATTACAATAATATTTGACCTCTAGAAAAAAGGGAGAGTCCAAGGGAAACCCCTCAAGGGATATATACAACACGTGTTTTAAGAAAAATCATCCCAAAAATAAGTAGTTGGAGGTTCTATCTATTTGCTTAGACTTTTAGATTAGACAAACTTTCAATATGATTGGTGTCCTTAGTAATATGATTTGTTAAATGTTATACTTTCTTTCTGGCTCTTTATTTGTGTGCGCATATGAGTGCATGCACAACCCATCTATAGGTCCCTCAATAATACTATGATATATACATAAATTTTCTTTCTCCATATCCTAATTAGAGCGGCATAAGAGGCACTTTTCTTTAAACCTCATCTATGTTGGAGTTAATTCAGACTAAAGTGTGTTCGGCTGTTCAATATATATATGTGTCCATCCAGCTTCATAACTACGTCCAAGTTGTGAACAAGTATGTACAGCCTTAAAGGTATGTATGTTCAAGTTGTAAACAAGTGTGTACAGACTTAAAGGTAAGTATGTCCAAGTTGTGAACAAGTGTGTTCAGTCAGAAAGCCAAATATGTTCAGCTACTGAAGAAACAGAGATCAGTTGTATGCAAAGTAAAGTAATTCTGTACTCTGAAAATGCAAGTCCTTTGAGAATTGCGTATTTTGTTTGGTATAGTAAATGCTTGTACTAGTTGATGTAAGCTCTTGACAGAGCATGATTGTATGTGTGTGCACTTTAAGTTGTAGAAGTAAAAGAATGATGTACATGCAATTAAAAAAGGAAAAGGGGGGGGGGGGGGGGGGGAGAGAGAGAGAGAGAGAGAGAGAGAGAGAGAGAGAGAGAGAGAGAGCTATAAGATCAAGATCATCAAAAAATAACCAAGAAGGAGAAGAAAAAAGGCTTCAGCTTTGTCTGCATTCGTGTGAAAAATTCCTGAAAAAAAT
>CM061131.1:62227326-62331403 GCA_030789695.1 Scilla litardierei
AGCATGAAAATAGTTAACATCCATGCATTAATGTATAAGCAATGAAAAAAATAACTTAGGACTATGGGGATCAGCCAGCCGACACCGAAAAGAAAAAGACAGTCTGAAAATACATCAAAAGTTGCATGAAAGAATAAGTACAACTCGGGAACTTCAGAGAGAAGCCCCTTTCATCTTTGTGCATACGCCTTCAGCTCCTTTTTGGTGGTCGTCGGTCTTCTTTTTACATTTATATCCTCACTTACAAATTTCTCTCAAAAAGGGAAAAAAATTGCAGGAAATTAAAAGTGTCAGAAACCTGGCTGATCCCTAAAAACATAGCCTAATTCGCACATCCACGCAGATAATATATGGAAAATATACAACCACGCAGATAATCATTTCACATGCATGTAAAGATTAATTAAATAATCTAAATAGTGTGTGACGTGCTAAAAGATTATTTTTGAAAAACGTTTTACCTTTGATCCATATTTTTAATTTTTTTGTTTACCGCTTTAACCCTTTTAATAAAGTTTCTTTAATTATTTTGGGCTTTTAGGGCCAAAAATAAAAAAGAAAAATTATTTGTGTAAATGGGCTAATTTTCAGGCTTTTGGGCCATGAAAACAGCCCATTATGGTTAATTGGGTCTTCCCCAAAAAATTGGCCCATTTAGGGCTAGGGTTTCTGAAAAACTCTAGGGGGGCCCACGGGGCGCGCCGCCGTGATGGCTGGCCGCGGCATCGAGGGTCGCGGCTTCAGGCCGTGTCACGCCCCGCTTCCCAAAATGGACGGAGGCGAAGCGTGACAAGGCCCGCTTAGGCCAGAGCTGAGAAGCTCAGACCCAATAAGCGTCTGTAAATGTACCATTTTAAACGATTTTCAGGTTCTTGCATTATTATAGTTCGAAACAACAGAAAGTACGGAAAGGGAGTTGCATTCCTAGAGATATAATATCCAACAAGCACAAAATCTAAAGGAAAGCCTAAGCATGGCAACAAAAGATTTAAAGGCAAACCTAAAGGTAGTAGCCTCTGCAAGTGTCGTCTAAAAAAACCTCCAGGTCTGGTCCTCGTCGGGCGCGTACTCTGGGTCGACGTCCTCGGCTCCTCGTGCTCTAGTGAGTCTGCCACGTCCACGAACTCTGGCTGACACCTGACGTACAGCACCCAAGAAAAAGGAACTGTACGTCAGGTAAAGTCTACAAGAGGGGTTAGACTTTACTGCAAGTGCACCGAACTTTAAAACAATGGTTTACTGGTTGATTAACATGCTGAGGTTCTTTTACACAACAGTTTACTGGTTGATTATCATGCTGTGGTTATAACAGGGTAACACAACAGGAAGTAACGTAGCAGGAAAATAAAACGGGACAAGTAGTAGTCGTAGCGTGTGCTACCGACTACGGGACTAACCTACAGGTGTCAGGACAAGTCGGGACGGGACGGGACAAGACAGGACAAACAGGACGGGACAAGACAAAACAAGTGTGACACGAAGGGTTCACGCCTTACGGTTCGAGGGGGATCAGACCCTCTTGCCGTGCGCACGCTCAACCCTACCCCAACCCAGGAACTCAGGACAAGAAGTACAGGGATCACTTCCGCTAGGGAAGCATCTGAAACGCCCGAAGGCTTTTTGGTAACAGGGATCACTTCCGCGGAGGGAAGCATCCGAAACGCCCGCAGGCTTTTTGTGTGACAGGACACGACATGACAAGTGTAGGGAGAGTTATTCTAGGGTGTCCACATGCACGCACACACAAGATAGTCCTATGTTGTCAGCAGTTCATTGTTGTCAGGCTCAGACTTCGTCGTCAAGTCTGAGCCGTCACGGGTCGTCCCGGACGCTATCATTTCACGTCCGGTTCTCTTCACACGCAATCTAACAGTTCTACAAACTGGAACTAAGGCAGTGTCAAAACGCAAGTGGGTACACTTGCCTGCGATGGCGAGTGTGTCGTCCTCTCGAATCGTCTCGTCCAGGCGTCGCGTCTGCGGTAGTCCGTCTGAAACAGGTCATGGCGACGATGTCAGGTCGCTATTTCATCAAGCCCTATTAGGGTTCGTGTCTAAATTATCGGGGCTATCCTATTTGTCGATCATCAAAATTTTGGTGTTTTATCAACCTAAATCGACCACTACCCTATGTGCACAGAAAATTGTCCGATGGTCGATTTCTACGGTGAGCAGCGTTTTACTGGTGCTGAAATTAAATTTAATTATCGTTGTCCAATTTTAGTTAAGGTTCAGTTCGCTACAGTGTGGGTTTCGCTACGAGTTAAGGGGGACCAACCTTGTATAACGATCGCGCGTGGATCTGACGTCGGGTCTGAAAACGGTAGCGGATCACGTCGCGACTCCAATTCCCGGAACGTCTCGTCGCTGGTCTTTAGTGTTCACGTGGTCGTGACTGTCTCTGCGTCATTAGGTTAACGATATAAGATATAGAGTTCTCAACAATAATGAAACCATCATGTTTTTATGCAACTAAAACACCCACTAACCTGCCTAACATACTAGTTGGTATAAGATAGCATTGTTTATCCTTAAACCCCTTATTATTATACATGTTACCAAACAATACTAATATAGGGTACTGTTTATTTCTTTAGAGGCACTGTTCAAAAATACCATCACAAATAGGTACCTAAACTATTCATACGCTATTGCCAGCTGTAACCACTCGTGGCTCATAGGAATTGTTTTATAGACTCATAGAATACTGAGGCCTTCTCGGTGATATCAATTATAATACAACTAACAAGGTGTGCATGGTAAAACACTTAAGCCATTACAAAAATATAATATTTGGTACACCTCTCATCATTACGTACTGGATGTAAATGGTAACAAATATGATTTGCACTTACATATTATTATTACTATTTGGTTGGTTGCAGATGCTGGCGTTTTAGAGAGGAGGGGGCGTCGGATCCACGAGGCTGTGCAACGCAGCGGCACGTGCTGATGACCGGAAAATGCTAGGCGTGTGGTGGAGAGGTCCGGAGCTGGGTGGAGGGCAGGTGGGCGAGGGTTCTTGCGGCGGTGGAGCGGATCACGGCGGCATGGGGAGGCCGCGGGCAGCGGCGGGGTTGTAGGTGGTCGGAGCGTCGGCGGGTAGGCGGAGCTTGGCGGAGGGGTGGAGGCGACGTCGCGGGCTGCGAGGGCGGGATCTCACCGTGGAGAGGGAGATCAGAGAGAGGGACGCCGGAGCTTCGCGATGGCGGCGGAGCGGGAATGCGAGAGGGAGGCGGTGGTTCTGAGATGGGCGGCTACTCGAAGGCGGTCCAAGGTGGGGACGGACCGGAGATGGTGTTTTTTTGAAGGTGGGTCGCCGGAGGTTTCTTAGGGGGGTTGGCGAGGTGGTGATGGATGGCCGGAGGGCGGAAGCAACTGGGCGATGGCGGACTGAGGGGAGGAGGCGACGGCGCGGCTCGGCCGGTCTGCAGGGCATGGTGGGAAGGGGAAATCGGAGGGGGAGGAGGTTGGCACGGAGACGATGTTGGGTTGCTCGGCGTTTGGGTCGAAGGGATCAGGAGGCTCGGTGCTTGAGGGAGGAAGTCGGAGATGAGGAGAATTGAAGGGAGATGGCGGCGTTGTTTGCTTACGCTGGGAGGTAGAAGAAAAAACCTAGGTTTAATTAAATAAAGGAGGGGCTGTCACGTGGGGGTCCTAGGTATTGGATTAGTTAGTTTTTTTTTAAACAACCCAATCGAAAGTGCTGTGTGGGGGTTAGGTAAGATTTTAATATCAAAAATTTGATTTACTAACATTTTGTTTTGATATGATTAAAAACAAAAACCTGCATCATTTACTTATTAGTTAGTGTTAGGGTTTAAAGTAAGTGATAAATGATAATTTGTTTATAAAAGAAAACTTACAGAAACCCTTAACATTAAAATTTTATAATAAAGATTATTATAATAAGTTTGTATTGAGATAAGCAGGTTCGTCCGTTGACGTCCAAAAATTGTAAGGAAAATACCGGGGCAATCGCGCCTCCGAGAGGGTCGAGAAAACGGGGTTCGGTCGCGTGTCTGAACTACGGAGAACAATAATAGAAAACAAATGCGAAAACACGCACACGAAACAACAAAGATACGCGCTAAAGTACGTACGGTTGGAAAGCGGCCGTTACATTCTACCCACCTTAAAAATGATTCCGTCCTCGGAATCACTTATACTAGTAGTAATAATCATAAATTCCACAAATACTTAAGCCTATAACTTCCATCCTCCACACAAAGGTCTCTAGCCCTAAAATTTCGACTTCGTTCCTCAAATAATCCATTATAATCCATCTTTTCACTGGATAAAGCCACGGCTATTTTCACATCCTAACACTCAAACATAGACCCATTACTACTGTTCAAATTTCCAACTCCAAGTTCTCACAAAAGAATAATAATTATCTTCTCATACCATACCACTCTGGCAAACATCACCGCTCAATAATATCTTCTAAATTCCTCGATCTCTTTCCAATATTAATCAATCTCCAAAATTAGATTCTAGTCAACCGCCAATCTAAAAACAAAAACTTTGTCCAATCCTTTAATACCTTCACCAATCAACAATCGTCGTGTCTTCAATACATTCCTTGTCATATCTCCCCATGAATTTATCCGCCAAATAATTTAACTATCAGAATCACCTCTCATCCTACTCACTATAATTAATCCCAACCAATGTTAAGTCCGACTACCTAAACATCTATTTATCTCAACACGTCGTGTTATTCTCAAAGTCTTCTCATGTCAATTCATCAATCAAGTCTCAATGCTAATAAAAAAAACTCTACTCAATCTCATAATCACCCTAACTCTTACTATTCTCCGTAGTTACTCCTATCTACCACCCGTCTAAGCCTCTGATAAGTTATCATCTCCTCGCATATAATTTCATCCGACTAGAATTTCCCATTGAGTCCGCCACACTTCAGTTTTTTTTTTTAAAAAAAATAATTCTTGGTCAGTCCATTCTTTTCATCCAAAAGATATTCTAATCCATCATCCTTGTGTTCCCAGAATCAATTAATCATTGCCATTATAAAACTCATCTCACTCCAAGTCTACCTGCAAACAAAATCCTATAACGACAATAGCTAGTCCCAATTAATATAACAACCATAAACACGAATTTTTTTTTTAAGGGAGAAAGAAGAGAAGAGAAAGGGAGACTTAAGGCCAAAGAAATATTTTAAAACATTTGGAAAAACGCGTGGTGTTTCGGTAATGGATGAGGGAGGATAAGTGATTTGTGATCTTGTGAGCTAGTTTTAAAACTTTAAAGATTTGGTTTAAAGAAAACAAAGTTTTGATACAGTCACATACAACCAAGATAAACCATTCATTAAAACTAAAACTAAGTCTAAGGATCTGCCTGCGATGACGCCATTCATATTAGTATGAATACCGTCATTCAGACAACTTCCAGCATACCATGGTTAACACTGAGTACACATTCAAGACACAAAAAGGCAATCATCGGGATCCTAAAGAACACACATTCATACAGATCTATGCACTCTACCTATGCTCAACCACCACGACGACATCACCTACCAAAGGCCTACTCCTAAACAGGAGACAACATAGACAACTACAAGGACTAAAGTCTACACAACCTAAGGGAAAAACAGATGACAGGAGTGTAATAAAATGAATCGAAAGGAACGAGTTCAAATAAGGCAGGATAAGGAGTTAGTTGGTTGGATGGGACAAAAATATTCTTCAAAATAACTAGATTAATGACGGGAGAATTAAGTGTAAAATATGGTATCATATACTTTTAAAAAAAATATACATATATTTATATACTTAAAAGTGAGCCAATGTATCAAATTAAAATTTTGGAAAAGTAAAACGGAAGAAGGATGGGTAGGGTGAGAAACGATTGTTTTGCAGACGAAAATAAGTTTACACAAGGATTTTGAAATGTGGTCACGAAGAACATAGAACGGGCAAAATGATAAGAAACTAATTGGGGTTCCTTCTAGTTTAGAAAATATTTTAAAAGTATGTACGGTAAATGATTAGCAATAAAATTTTGTAGTTTAGAAAAGTAACATATATATATATATTGGATTAAAGAATTGATAACGAGGTTTAAAAACCGAAACACGAAAAAAAAATGCCGATTTGAAAACAGATACGAGATAGTAAAACAATTTTACGACCAGGGAGGTTTCAAGATTAGTGAAAGAATTTTAACTCAACCGAAAAACAAGAATTTTGAAATATATAATATAGGGGTTTTCAAGAAGTTAAGCTGAGCGAAAGACTTAGTAATAAATTTCGAAAATACTTTTAGAGGAAGCAGATTTGGTCAGGGAAAGGATTCGAAGGGTCAACGATAATCGTCCGGAAACGATCACGCGAATCGGGAGAAGGAAAATGATCGCATGTTGGTTACACATAGAATAAGATGCGAAGTTACGATGGGACCCTACGATCGATAACGCAGAAGTGTAGTGATCAGAGGGACGCTAGAATTCAGAGGTTCTACTCATCGGGTCGTCTAAAGATCAGGAGAGCTCGGCGCTAAGATTTCCTAACGAGCTAAACTACAATCAGGATCTAGGGGGAAAAGTTCATAAGGAAATCAAGGTTTCGTTCTGCTGGGCCCGAAGTCGATGAAGCTGGGCCAGCGACTAACTAAAAGAAGGACTCTAGAAATCTAATTTGGTCAGAGTTGCGTCAGACTATCAAATTGGGACGTCTACCTAAGTCTTACTACTATTAGAGGCTGGGAAACAATTCAGACTTGTATGTGGATATTAAAATGAATGCGGTACTTTTATTGTTCCGAACTTTTGCAAGACCTGCATGGGCCACCACTAAAACCTGTCACGCCCCGCTTCCCAAAATGGACGGAGGCGAAGCGTGACAAGGCCCGCTTAGGCCAGAGCTGAGAAGCTCAGACCCAATAAGCGTCTGTAAATGTACCATTTTAAACGATTTTCAGGTTCTTGCATTATTATAGTTCGAAACAACAGAAAGTACGGAAAGGGAGTTGCATTCCTAGAGATATAATATCCAACAAGCACAAAATCTAAAGGAAAGCCTAAGCATGGCAACAAAAGATTTAAAGGCAAACCTAAAGGTAGTAGCCTCTGCAAGTGTCGTCTAAAAAAAAACCTCCAGGTCTGGTCCTCGTCGGGCGCGTACTCTGGGTCGACGTCCTCGGCTCCTCGTGCTCCAGTGAGTCTGCCACGTCCACGAACTCTGGCTGACACCTGACGTACAGCACCCAAGAAAAAGGAACTGTACGTCAGGTAAAGTCTACAAGAGGGGTTAGACTTTACTGCAAGTGCACCGAACTTTAAAACAATGGTTTACTGGTTGATTAACATGCTGAGGTTCTTTTACACAACAGTTTACTGGTTGATTATCATGCTGTGGTTATAACAGGGTAACACAACAGGAAGTAACGTAGCAGGAAAATAAAACGGGACAAGTAGTAGTCGTAGCGTGTGCTACCGACTACGGGACTAACCTACAGGTGTCAGGACAAGTCGGGACGTGACGGGACAAGACAGGACAAACAGGACGGGACAAGACAAAACAAGTGTGACACGAAGGGTTCACGCCTTACGGTTCGAGGGGGATCAGACCCTCTTGCCGTGCGCACGCTCAACCCTACCCCAACCCAGGAACTCAGGACAAGAAGTACAGGGATCACTTCCGCTAGGGAAGCATCCGAAACGCCCGAAGGCTTTTTGGTAACAGGGATCACTTCCGCGGAGGGAAGCATCCGAAACGCCCGCAGGCTTTTTGTGTGACAGGACACGACATGACAAGTGTAGGGAGAGTTATTCTAGGGTGTCCACACGCACGCACACACAAGATAGTCCTATGTTGTCAGCAGTTCATTGTTGTCAGGCTCAGACTTCGTCGTCAAGTCTGAGCCGTCACGGGTCGTCCCGGACGCTATCATTTCACGTCCGGTTCTCTTCACACGCAATCTAACAGTTCTACAAACTGGAACTAAGGCACTGTCAAAACGCAAGTGGGTACACTTGCCTGCGATGGCGAGTGTGTCGTCCTCTCGAATCGTCTCGTCCAGGCGTCGCGTCTGCGGTAGTCCGTCTGAAACAGGTCATGGCGACGATGTCAGGTCGCTATTTCATCAAGCCCTATTAGGGTTCGTGTCTAAATTATCGGGGCTATCCTATTTGTCGATCATCAAAATTTTGGTGTTTTATCAAACTAAATCGACCACTACCCTATGTGCACAGAAAATTGTCCGATGGTCGATTTCTACGGTGAGCAGCGTTTTACTGGTGCTGAAATTAAATTTAATTATCGTTGTCCAATTTTAGTTAAGGTTCAGTTCGCTACAGTGTGGGTTTCGCTACGAGTTAAGGGGGACCAACCTTGTATAACGATCGCGCGTGGATCTGACGTCGGGTCTGAAAACGGTAGCGGATCACGTCGCGACTCCAATTCCCGGAACGTCTCGTCGCTGGTCTTTAGTGTTCACGTGGTCGTGACTGTCTCTGCGTCATTAGGTTAACGATATAAGATATAGAGTTCTCAACAATAATGAAACCATCATGTTTTTATGCAACTAAAACACCCACTAACCTGCCTAACATACTAGTTGGTATAAGATAGCATTGTTTATCCTTAAACCCCTTATTATTATACATGTTACCAAACAATACTAATATATGGTACTGTTTATTTCTTTAGAGGCACTGTTCAAAAATACCATCACAAATAGGTACCTAAACTATTCATACGCTATTGCCAGCTGTAACCACTCGTGGCTCATAGGAATTGTTTTATAGACTCATAGAATACTGAGGCCTTCTCGGTGATATCAATTATAATACAACTAACAAGGTGTGCATGGTAAAACACTTAAGCCATTACAAAAATATAATATTTGGTACACCTCTCATCATTACGTACTGGATGTAAATGGTAACAAATATGATTTGCACTTACATATTATTATTACTATTTGGTTGGTTGCAGATGCTGGCGTTTTAGAGAGGAGGGGGCGTCGGATCCACGAGGCTGTGCAACGCAGCGGCACGTGCGGATGACCGGAAAACGCTAGGCGTGTGGCGGAGAGGTCCGGAGCTGGGTGGAGGGCAGGTGGGCGAGGGTTCTTGCGGCGGTGGAGCGGATCACGGCGGCATGGGGAGGCCGCGGGCAGCGGCGGGGTTGTAGGTGGTCGGAGCGTCGGCGGGTAGGCGGAGCTTGGCGGAGGGGTGGAGGCGACGTCGCGGGCTGCGAGGGCGGGATCTCACCGTGGAGAGGGAGATCAGAGAGAGGGACGCCGGAGCTTCGCGATGGCGGCGGAGCGGGAATGCGAGAGGGAGGCGGTGGTTCTGAGATGGGCGGCTACTCGAAGGCGGTCCAAGGTGGGGACGGACCGGAGATGGTGTTTTTTTGAAGGTGGGTCACCGGAGGTTTCTTAGGGGGGTTGGCGAGGTGGTGATGGATGGCCGGAGGGCGGAAGCAACTGGGCGATGGCGGACTGAGGGGAGGAGGCGACGGCGCGGCTCGGCCGGTCTGCAGGGCATGGTGGGAAGGGGAAATCGGAGGGGGAGGAGGTTGGCACGGAGACGATGTTGGGTTGCTCGGCGTTTGGGTCGAAGGGATCAGGAGGCTCGGTGCTTGAGGGAGGAAGTCGGAGATGAGGAGAATTGAAGGGAGATGGCGGCGTTGTTTGCTTACGCTGGGAGGTAGAAGAAAAAACCTAGGTTTAATTAAATAAAGGAGGGGCTGTCACGTGGGGGTCCTAGGTATTGGATTAGTTAGTTTTTTTTTTAAACAACCCAATCGAAAGTGCTGTGTGGGGGTTAGGTAAGATTTTAATATCAAAAATTTGATTTACTAACATTTTGTTTTGATATGATTAAAAACAAAAACCTGCATCATTTACTTATTAGTTAGTGTTAGGGTTTAAAGTAAGTGATAAATGATAATTTGTTTATAAAAGAAAACTTACAGAAACCCTTAACATTAAAATTTTATAATAAAGATTATTATAATAAGTTTGTATTGAGATAAGCAGGTTCGTCCGTTGACGTCCAAAAATTGTAAGGAAAATACCGGGGCAATCGCGCCTCCGAGAGGGTC
Organism: Scilla litardierei; assembly: GCA_030789695.1. NCBI lineage: Eukaryota > Viridiplantae > Streptophyta > Magnoliopsida > Asparagales > Asparagaceae > Scilla > Scilla litardierei. Next base: position 62,237,408 of record CM061131.1, read on the forward strand.
GAGAAAACGGGGTTCGGTCGCGTGTCTGAACTACGGAGAACAATAATAGAAAACAAATGCGAAAACACGCACACGAAACAACAAAGATACGCGCTAAAGTACGTATGGTTGGAAAGCGGCCGTTACAGGCCGTGGCCGCCGTGGCCTGTAGCTGCGGGCGCTGGGCACGGCCTGAGGCCATGGCAGCTTGGCCACGGCCTGTGGCCGTGGCAGTGTGGCCGCGGCCTGTGGCCGTGGCAGTGTGGCCGCGGCCGATGGCCACGGCGTTTTACCACCGGCGGCGCACGTAGAGCGCCGCCGTTTAGCCCTTCGGGCGTGCGGGATATGGATCAAGGTTGGGGGGTAAAAAACAGATTTTTATTGTTTTTAGACAAGCGGATCTAAAAAATGTGATTTTTACCGTGTTTTCAAACTTTTTGATTTTAAAAACATGCAGATCTACGTGAAAACGCAAGTTTAGATCTAAAAGTTTTGATATTTACCTCTAGATTCGACGAGGGAATCTAGACGACGGTTGGTGAAGGATGCCTTTTTCGCTCCTCGTTTAGAAGATTACAATCTTCTTAGACTGAGCGGTTGATGGATCTCCTTCCTTGCGCGTCGTCGCCTTTTCCAACGAGCGTGATCGTGCTGATAACGTGTTGTGAACGAGAAACAGGTTTGGAGAAGGTTGAGGCTAGGAAACCCCTAGCCTCCTTTATATAGTATTCATAATGGGTACTCATGTGGGTGGATACCCAATAGGCCCAATGGGTCCTATTCACAACAAAAATTACATATTAACCTATTGACCACTAACAAATAACAATGTTGTTTTTTAGATGACTGGATACAGTGAATAACATTAAAATGCATGGAGTCATGGTATCGAATCTCGCTTGGTGCGCAACAACATCAGCTTTTTCTATTTATTTAAAAATTCCTATTGATACCTAACTTTAGTTAAAATTTCCATTTACATCCTTTATTTATTTAGTTGTTTTTACCTCTTGTAGTCCTTCAATTTCCAAGACTATACTCATATTATTAGAGAATGTTCAAAATTTAGGTGAAAAAATTCCTTTTGATCCATAACGTTACCGAAAATTCCCATTAACATCCTCTATTTATTTGTTTCAGACTCTGTTACGCCTATTTGGCCGAGGCCCGAAAGACACGAGCCCAGAGACCCGACCGCCGGTCAAGAGCCCATCTGCGCACTCAGGCCCACTCGATAAGGCCCTATGGGGGACCCCCCCAAATGTCGATCCGACCCGGCCCCGGTAAACACACCAGTCACTCGCCCACTCCTGCGATAACCGTTCCCTCGATCCCGTTACCACTTAATGACAGTGATGGGGAGGTGCGGGGATGGCGCAAGGAGCGGCGACGGGGGGCGGATTGAGGGGGCACGATCGAGGGCGGACGAGCGACGTGGGTCTGGGGCAATCACGGCCGAGGTCTATAAAGGGGCTAGGAGGACGACAGGAGAAGGGACCGCCTCTCAGGTATCTAGAACCTAAGGTACTCCATCAACGACCTAGTTCCCCCATTTTCATCTCCTTCCTCCCCCGCTCGCGCCGTGAGACGTCGTTCTGATCTCCTCACGAGTCGAACCGTCTCCGCCGGGCCTCCTCTTTCAGATCTCTGTCTGACTTAGGAATCGGAGGGGATTTGGCCGGAACCAAGGTCCGGCCCCCTGACGAGTGTTCTCGTCTACGCAGGAGGGCATCAGATCGACGGGCCGCGGCTTCCCCTCCGCCCCTCGCTGACCACGCAACCAGCTGGACGATTGAGGCTTCCCCTCGTCGTCCGACCGCCGAGGCCGAGCGCAACCGACCGAGGCCGAGCGTCTCGACCCGGGCTGAGGCTACCCCTCGCCCTACCAACGGCCGAGGACCCCGATTCGACCCAGCCGACGCGCTCCACGTCGTCTGCAGATCCGACTCGAGCCTCGACTGCACCAACTTGACTCGCCCGAGGGACCCAAGCGGGCCCCTTGACCACGTTGACCGGGTTGTCCACGGTCAACGCTTTGTAGTGAGAAAACACTCTGAAACATCTGGCGCCGTCTGTGGGAACCGAAAACCGTCCCACGAAGAAGCAAACCACACCAACAATGGCACGAGCCAGCAATGGAAGGAAGCGCATGCCCCCCCATCCCGGAGGAGGGGAATGGCGCATCAAACGGCAACCCCGAAGACACGCCCGTTGGCGATCACCCCGCCCCCTCAACCGAAGAGACCGGCGGCTCAGGACTGGCCACACAGGGACAGCTCCGCGCCCTGGCTCAGGAGACCAACGCGAGCCTCCAGACGTTGGTCACGACGGTGCAGCAGCTCGTCGGCCCTGTGCCATCCAACGGAGGCACGTTGGGCGATAGCCATCGATGGGCGGGGGGTCCCCCGCTCTTGCGGTCCGCCGTGGTCGACGACCACGGGACCCAAAAACCGAACACAGATCGTCGGTTCACGCTGTCCGGCTCTTGTCAGGCGAGGTCACGTGCCTCCTCCCCTTATCGTGAAAGGAGCCGAAGAGAAACCGAAGGGACGTAGGGCGAATCGATGACCGCATCATCTCGTCGGTCACGGTCGTCCCGCCGCAGGAGAAGCGAACGACACCACTCGAGAGACCGATCACGGCGGAGCAGGAGTTCCCGCCGGAGGAGCCGGGAGCGCCGGGTCAGCCCGACCCCCAGCGTGGCGAGGGCCGTGGAGCCAGCCCCACCGGCGCCTGTGCACCCTCCACCGCCGAACGAGCCAGAGGCAGGCGACTGTCGAATCCCCGGGGGCATCCACGGAGACCGGTGCCCCCTATCACGGAGGATAACCGACGCACGGGTCCCCTCTCGATTCAGGATCCCGGCGCTGGGGAAGTACGACGGGATAGGGGACCCGGGAAACCACGTGATGGACTACGAGGGGGACATGTCCTTCCAAGGAGATGACGATGACCTGCTCTATCGAGGCTTCTACTCTACTCTCAGGGGAGCGGCGAGGACCTGGTACCGCAGCCTGCCCAGCTGCTCCATCGACAGCTTTGAGGAACTCACCCAATTGTTCTGCAAGCAGTTCATGGCGGGGAGGCAGATCAAGCCTGATGCTGAACATCTGTTCAACATAGTGCAAGGCCCGGCCGAGCCGCTCCGGCAGTTCATGCGCCGCTTCAATGCGGAGAGGCTGAACGTGAACAGCCCTCCTGACCTGGTGGTCCAAACGGCCCTCAAGAAAGGGCTTCGCCACAGAGGCCTCAAGAAGTCCCTGCACAACGATCCCCCGAAGGACCTCCCCAGGATCATGGTGAGGGCCGAGCGCTTCATGTTGACCGAGGAGGCCTTGGCCGTGGATGCGGGAAAAACCACTCGAGGGACCAAGCGCGGCGACAGCGGACGAGGCAGCCCCAAAGGATACCGGACCGAGAAGAGGCCGAGAAATAGGCAGCGCGGAGAAGGTACGAGAGACGCCACCCCAGACGCCGTTCTCGCCCAAGTGCAGAAGGAAGAACGCGCTGATCGCCCCCCACCGAGGGCAAAAAGAGGTGGGAAGAATAGGGAGAAATACTGCAAGTACCACAAGGACGACGGCCACGACACTGAAGACTGCTGGCACTTAAAGAAGGACATCGAGAAGCTGATGAGCCAGGGACACGCCATGAGCTTAACCGACGAGCCAGCCCATGGAGAGGGGACCTCCATGCAGCCAGACAAGGGGAAGAAGATCAACACCGTCCAAGGGCCCCTCCGCATCATAGAGTGAGCTGGCGAGGCCTCTCCCCCCAGTCGCAGCCTAGTCCGAGGGAATTATCTAGGTTCACATCCCCCTGTCTAGCTTCATTTCCTTTTTCCTTTTTCTCCAAATGTACTAGTCTGACAGGGCTCTTAAGAGTACAATCGCATTCCCTTTTATCTTCTCTTAAAAAGACCTCTACTGGAGGGAAGGCGTTCATAGGTCTAGGGGCAATTCCCCCAGCCAGCGCAGACGCCGACCGGTCCTGAACCGAGGGGCTTCGCCCTCGCCGACCGACCCTCACGCTCGTAAGTCTGGCGGCAACTCCCCCAGCCGGCGCGGACGCCAATCGGTCCTAAGCCGAGGAGCTCTACCCTCTCCGACCGACCCTTGCGCTCGTAAGTTTGGGGGCAACTCCCCCAGCCGGCGCGGACGCCGACCGGTCCTAAGCCGAGGAACTTCGCCCTCGCTGACCGACTCCTGTGCTCGTAAGTCTGGGGGCGACTTCCTAGCAAAGCACGGATGCCGACCGGTCCTAAGCCGAGGGGCTTGGCCCTCGCTGACCGACTCCTGCGCTCGTAAGCCTGGGGGCGACTTCCCAACCAAGCACGGACGCTGACCGTCACCGACCAACCCTCGCGCTCGTAAGTCTAGAGGCAACTCCCCCAGTCGGCGCAGACGCCGACCGGTCCTAAGCCGAGGAACTTCGCCCTCGCCGACCGACTCAATCGTTCTAAACTTGAAGACAACTCCCCCCGCCAGCTCGGGCGTCAGCCGGTCCTAGGCCGAGGACGAAGCAACAAAGCAAAATATACGAGAAGCTCGGGTAAGTCAAATTTCGTTTATAACAGTATGTCTTATTTACAGGAAATCAAAGTGAAGAAACCTCTCTACAATTAATCCGCTCTCAATGGACAACAAAGCTCGTCACCTACAGAAACTAGGGCCACACCGGCGAAGCAAAACTTGTCGACTAAAGAACTCGAAGTTGCTGGCCTAAGCAAAAATCCATGCAACCAGCAATTGTTGGCTCTGGACCAGGGAGTCGGTGGCGAGGCCGAAGGAGAAAGCAGGGTCAGGGGTCCATTCCAAGTAGACTGGCCCAAAGCGAAGCGGATGCTAAAAAATTTGAGGATAAACGGCCTGGAGGGACGACCTAGGGAACCCGGGCTCGAGAGGACGCATCCTCGGGCACCTCCCCCTGCTCGGAGCGAGAGGGATCGATCGGCGGAGGGGCTTGTCGAACACGCTCCGCACATTCCCGGAAGGAAGACAGGACGACTTCGACGATCCGAGGGGCGATGAGGTCTTCATATGCACCGAAGGCCTCCCTGAGAACCTCGAAATCCTCTTCCCCAGGGTCTCGAGGACGCCCCTCTCCACCTCCTCTACAAGCCGCGTCACCTGGCGCCGATCCGACAGTTCCCTCTGAAGCTCCTCCCTCTCCAGGCGGAACGACTCCGCCGCTTCCTCAGCCGATTGCTGGACATCCTCCAGCTTTCCCTGGAGGTCACCCACTCGTCCCTCCAACTCGGCCACACGGAGCTTGAGATGCTGAGACTCCATCTGGGCCTCCGTCATAACCACCTCCGCCGCCCCGGCCCGCTCCTGGGCCCTCATGGAGGACTCCTCCAGCTCCCTCAAGCGGACGGCTCGACACTGCAACTCCACGGCGAGCGCTGAACCCTGGAAAGACGAGACATGGGCTAAGAAGAGGATAAAGGGAAGGAGAGGACAGCAAGATAACCGAACCTGTTGAAGGATCCAGACCAAGGAATCCGACATCTTGTCGGCAGGAATCTTCTTGAGGAGGCTGCGGTCCCGGGGAGGGACGGAGACCTCAGCAGCCTGCTGGGCCAAGGCTCGGTCGACAAACATCGAACTCCCAGGGACGACATCGAGGGAAGCCATATTGCTCGCCAACAAGGCTCCGATCCCCGGTGACACGGGCGAGGACGCTGCGAGGGGGGAGGTTGACAAGGCTACCGGAGGACCCCTGGTGGTCGCCGCAGGAAGAACGGAACCCGCCGGACTGGAGGGATCCGCGTCCTCCTTCCTCTTCTTTCCTCCGTGGGGCTCTGAGGGCGCCGGAGGGGAGCGCTTCCGCCTCACACCATCCCCACCCTCGGGAACCTGAGGAGGCATGCCAAGGGCAGGGGGGACTGCACCGGACCCGTCATTACCCCCTGCCTCTTGGGCTGATGGGGCGGGTCCGGCCCTTGCGACGCCCCCGGGGAGGAGATCGCCAGAAGAAGAGACGGGAGGCACGGCCACCACCCTGCCCACGGAGGGCTCGGCTCGGCGCACCTCCTCCTCAATGGTCCGTCGAGGCACCCTTCCGGAGGTACCGATTCGGCTCCAAGCAGCTCCACGGCGGATCAGCTCATCGACGTCACGGACGAACTCGCGGCCAGCCATCCCTGCAAGGGAAACCAAAATCAGGATGAGTCACAGGGCGATTCAAGACTGAAAAAGCGACCTACCCGGAGACCACAAGACGGCCTTCAGGAGTAGGTCGTCCAACAAAGACCAGATGGACTTCGATTCCAAGGGGAGGGTCGACAGCAGCGTGGCGGCTGCCCGATCGACGTCTGAGAGAGCTAGCGACGGGCGAGGCTGGACAGACCCGTCCCAACTTGTCAAAATCTGGGCATCCCCCAGGAAGACCACAAAGACGTAATCCGAACTCCAATCCCCCGACCAGCGGGGCAGCCCGATCAGGCATTCCCTCCTCGAGCGGGCTCGGAGTTGCAGCCATGACCCCGGGCCGACCGTCTGAATCTGATAAAAGTGGAAGAGAAGGGGGAGAGACGGCTCCAGACCGCGGGTACATCAGAGCATAGCGAAGCCCGTCAGCACCGCAATCGAGCAAGGGGTGAACTGGCAAAGCGGCACCATGAGATATTCCATGACCTGGATAAGGAAGGGATTGAGCGGGAAACGAAGACCCAGGCGAAACATTTCGACGTAGACGCCGACTTCATTGCTCCTCGGAAGGCAAATCCGCTCGTCGACGAATGGAACTCGGACATCGTACGGGAAGCAGAGATACCTTTCCCGGATCTCCGTGACCGCTGAAGGAGATGTCCTCGACGGTGTTCGGAGGACAACCAGGGGCACGTTAAGACGAACGGCAGCCGACGCCACGTCATCACAGGCGTAGTCTGGGAATAGCTTCCCCTTCCCCTTATCTCGGAGGAGACGACTCCCGGAGGAGGAACCTGATCCCACTAGCCGGGACCGGCCCCGCCTGGACTCTGGAGAATCCCTCGCCCCTTGGCCAGAACCGCCTATCCTAAGAGCAGCCATAATACGAGAGCGAGAAAGGAATTACCTTTTAACTAGTTTGGGGGAGACAAGGAAGCGAAGGCGACGGGAAACTCCGAGTTGTGAAAAGCCTAGAACAATGGGAAGAGCGAGAGAGAAGTGGAGATCAACGCAGCTGGGGATCTTATATACCAGACACAGGGACGAATTCGAAGCGCCTGACAAGAACGCGTGGCAGGCCTCGAAGAACCGGCGGCGTTTCGAAATCGGCGCCAAGGGAAGTCCAATCGATCCGCCTCATCATGACCTACATTTATGACCACGCCTCGATTAAAGTGCCACTCGGAACCCCAGGGGGCACAGCGATCGAACCGAGCAAGCCAAGGCCGATCGACCCACCGAGGGTGGCTCACGGACCCCTCAGATTCTCAACTTAAGACGACCCCGCGAGCGGTGGGGATAAGCTCACAGCTACACGTGGCAGCATCAGAGGACCGACGGCGCTTCGGAGCCCGCGCCTCAAGAGTATCGAGCGGGCCAACTCATGATGACGACTAATAAATGAGTCGGCATCGACTGGCGAGCCTGTCAAAGTCGGCGGAAGTCACATCGGCCGAGCCGAACCGGCCAAAGCCGATCGACCCGACCGATGGGGGCAATTGTTACGCCTATTTGGCCGAGGCCCGAAAGACACGAGCCCAGAGACCCGACCGCCGGTCAAGAGCCCATCTGCGCACTCAGGCCCACTCGATAAGGCCCTATGGGGGACCCCCCCAAATGTCGATCCGACCCGGCCCCGGTAAACACACCAGTCACTCGCCCACTCCTGCGATAACCGTTCCCTTGATCCCGTTACCACTTAATGACAGTGATGGGGAGGTGCGGGGATGGCGCAAGGAGCGGCGACGGGGGGCGGATTGAGGGGGCACAATCGAGGGCGGACGAGCGACGTGGGTCAGGGGAAATCACGGCGGAGGTCTATAAAGGGGCTAGGAGGACGACAGGAGAAGGGACCGCCTCTCAGGTATCTCGAACCTAAGGTACTCCATCAACGACCTAGTTCCCCCATTTTCATCTCCTTCCTCCCCCGCTCGCGCAGTGAGACGTCGTTCCGATCTCCTCACGAGTTGAACCGTCTCCGCCGGGCCTCCTCTTTCAGATCTCTGTCTGACTTAGGCATCGGAGGGGATTTGGCCGGAACCAAGGTCCGGCCCTTGACGAGTGTTCTCGTCTACGTAGGAGGGCATTAGATCGACGGGCCAAGGCTTCCCCTCCGCCCCTCGCCGACCACGCAACCAGCTGGACGATTGAGGCTTCCCCTCGTCGTCCGACCGCCGAGGCCGAGCGCAACCGACCGAGGCCGAGCGTCTCGACCCGGGCTGAGGCTACCCTTCACCCTACCAACGGCCGATGACCCCGATTCGACCCAGCCGACGCGCTCCACGTCGTCTGCAGATCCGACTCGAGCCTCGACTGCACCAACTCGACTCGCCCGAGGGACCCAAGCGGGCCCCTTGACCACGTTGACCGGGTTGTCCACGGTCAACGCTTTGTAGTGAGAAAACACTCTGAAACAGACTTTCTTGTACTCCTTCAATTTTCAAAACTAAATCCATTGTATTTTGATTAGTGGTGGGGAATGTTGGGAACATGTATTTTTAGAGAATGTTCTAGATTTCGATGGATCGATTTCTCGATGGGGGAAGCTTGCACATTGGCCATTATTAGAGATGTTCACGTCTAGGGATTTTTTTGGAAAAATTTTGAATTTTTTGGATATAATTCTTAATTAATGATGACCACGATATAATATTTTTAGTCTAAGTCCTGACTAATTTAGTCTATATACAGTAAAATTCATATAGATTAATTGTCAAGGTGCAATCTTTTCAAACTAATTGATGTAAAAATTAAATATTAACCGATTGATCACTAACAAATAACAATGTTGTTTTTTGGATAACTGGATACAGTGAATAACATTAAAATGCATGGAGTCATGGTATCGAATCTCGCCTGGTGCGCAACAACATCAGCTTTTTCTATTTATTTTAAAAATTCCTATTGATACCTAACTTTAGTTAAAATTTCCATTAACATCCTTTATTTATTTAGTTGTTTTTTTACCTCTTGTAGTCCTTCAATTTCAAAGACTATACTCATATTATTAGAGAATGTTCCAAATTTAGGTGAAAAAAATTCCTTTTGATCCCTAACGTTACCGAAAATTCCCATTAACATCCTCTATTTATTTGTTTCAGACCCTCTTGTACTCCTTCAATTTTCAAAACTAAATCCATTGTATTCTGATTAGTGGCGGGGAATGTTGGGAACATGTATTTTTAGAGAATGTTCTAAATTTCGATGGATCGATTTCTCGATGGGGGAAGCTTGCACATTGGCCATTATTAGAGATGTTCACGTCTGGGGATTTTTTTGGAAAAAGTTTGAATTTTATTGATATAATTCATAATTAATGATGATCACGATATAATCTTTTTAGTCTAAGTCCTGACTAATTTAGTGTATGTACTGTTAAATTCATATAGATCACTTGTCAAGGTGCAATCTTTTCAAACTAATTGATGTCAAAATTACAAATTAACCTATTGACCACTAACAAATAACAATGTTGTTTTTTGGATGACTGGATACAGTGAATAACATTAAAATGCATGGAGTCATGGTATCGAATCTCGCCTGGTGCGCAACAACATCAGCTTTTTCTATTTATTTTAAAAATTCCTATTGATACCTAACTTTAGTTAAAATTTCCATTTAAATCCTTTATTTATTTAGTTGTTTTTTTATTTCTTGTAGTCCTTCAATTTCAAAGACTATACTCATATTATTAGAGAATGTTCCAGATTTAGGTGAAAAAAATTCCTTTTGATCCCTAACGTTACCGAAAATTCCCATTATCATCCTCTATTTATTTGTTTCAGACTCTCTTATACTCCTTCAATTTTCAAAAATAAATCCATTGTATTTTGATTAGTGGTGGGGAATGTTGGGAACATGTATTTTTAGAGAATGTTCTAGATTTCGATGGATCGATTTCTCGATAGGGGAAGCTTGCACATTGGCCATTATAAGAGATGTTCACGTCTGGGGACTTTTTTTGGAAAAAGTTTGAATATTTTTGATATAATTCTTAATTAATGATGATCACGATATAATCTTTTTAGTCTAAGTCCTGACTAATTTAGTGTATATACTGTTAAATTCATATAGATCACTTGTCAAGGTGCAATCTTTTCAAACTAATTCATGTCAAAATTACAAATTAACCTATTGATCACTAACAAATAACAATGTTTTTTTGGATGACTGGATACAGTGAATAGCATTAAAATGCATGGAGTCATGGTATCGAATCTCGCCTGGTGCGCAACAACATCAGCTTTTTCTATTTATTTTAAAAATTCCTATTGATACCTAACTTTAGTTAAAATTTCCATTTACATCCTTTATTTATTTAGTTGTTTTTTTACCTCTAGTAGTCCTTCAATTTCCAAGACTGTACTCATATTATTAGAGAATGTTCCAGATTTAGGTGAAAAAAATTCTTTTAATCCCTAACGTTACCGAAAATTCACATTAACATCCTCTATTTATTTGTTTCAGACTCTTTTGTACTCCTTTAATTTTCAAAACTAAATCCATTTTATTTTGATTAGTGGTGGGGAATGTTGGGAACATGTATTTTTAGAGAATGTTCTAGATTTCGATGGATCGATTTCTCGATGGGGGAAGCTTGCACATTGGCCATTATTAGAGATGTTCACGTCTCGGGATTTTTTTGGAAAAAGTTTGAATTTTTTTTGATATAATTCATAATTAATGATGATCACGATATAATCTTTTTAGTCTAAGTCCTGACTAATTTAGTGTATATACTGTTAAATTCATATAGATCACTTGTCAAGGTGTAATCTTTTCAAACTAATTGATGTCAAAATTACATATTAACCTATTGACCACTAACAAATAACAATGTGTTGTGAATGGAAATAACCAGAGTCGGTTAGGATTGCGGGTATCTGAGAGATACACCCATATCTATGTATTAGATGTATCTACTCTCCTACCATGCCTATAAATAAAGGGATGGGGGTTCCTCCCCCAGTAGTTGATCCATAACACGTTATCAGCACGAGCCTCTAAATTTTCTTTTTTCCACAAAATTTTTTTTCCGTTCGTTGCGAAGGCGAAGGCGGGAGATCCACGAGCGCGGTGCAAGGCTTCCTCAATCGAGCGTCGTCATCTGCATAGGGCTTCGAGCAAACATCGCTATATCTGGAGGACGGATATAGAGGTAAAAACTCTAAAAACAATGTTTTTAATCATATGTATGATTGTCCCTCCCCTAGATCTCGCAAGATCGTCATGGGGATTCATCGTCACCTTGAAAACGACGGACTTTTCATCCCAAAAATCAAAATTTTTAGGGGTTTTGGATTTTTTTTTAAAAAATCAAACCCTAAATCAACCCCGCCAGCGGCCTCGCCGTCGGCCCCCCGGCCACGCCGTCCCCCCATGGGGGGCAGCAGCCGCCGCACCCCCTGGCCGCTTCCCCCTCTGCGGGGGGGCCTGGCCGCGCCCCCCTCTGCAGGGGGGGGGTGCGGCCCCCGCCGCTCCCCCCCCCCCCCCCCCCCCCCCGCAGCGGGGGGCGGCGGCCCCCGCCGCGCCTCCCGTGCAGGGGGGGCGACGGCGCCGCCCCCCAATAGAAATCCTAAACTGTAAAATAAAATAAAAAAAATAAAAAAATAAAATAAAAAAAGATAAAGTCTGTGGGCCTGAAGCCCACAGGCCGGCTGTGGGCTTCAGGCCCACAGGCCAATTATTTCTTCAAAAAAAAATTCCTATGGGCCTGAAGCCCACAGGCCGGCTGTGGGCTTCAGGCCCACAGGCCGATTTTCCTTATTTAAAAAAAAGAGTCTATGGGCCTGAAGCCCATAGGCCGACAGCGGGTTTCAGACCCGCAGGCTGTTTTATCTGGAAAAAAAAGAAAAAAAATGGGGGCGGCATAGGCTATTAACATGCCTCAAAAGGCAACTTGCTAGACTAAAAATTATTTTAAAAAGGGGATTTAAGGGCAAAATATTCGTGAAAAATCACGGTAAATTACGGGACAAATATCGGGCAGGCAAGGACTTTTTGGGGATTTTTGGGGGGCTTTTGGGATGATGAGGGAACCTGCTTTCCTCATACAAAGAAAATGTTTATTTTGGGCTCTTAATCAATTTAATTGATTAAACCCATTTACTTTACAACCTTTGCATTGTAATGATTTTTTCTGCAAAAAACATATTTACATGCTTTGCATCTCTGGTATATTCTGTTGGATATTATATGCTTGGTTGTGCATTGTATTTAAAACTTAATAATTAGGAAGATCTTGCGACCGCTCTGCCGTTAGTAACCTAACCTAACGGTGTATGACGTTGCCTAGTGGTCCAATAATTATTAAGTGTTTAAATTATTTATCCATCTCTGCGAATAATTAAATGCATGTGATGCCTGTGATGAAAATGTCTGATGAAAATGTTGATGAGCACAATATTTCTGCATGAATTGCTAAATGTGGTTTTTGTATCGGCCGTCTAGTCCCACAGTTTATTTCTCGCACTTTTCTTTTATTTTTGAGAGAAATTGTAGTGAGGAATTTATGTAAATGTCAAAGAAAGAAGACCAACTTCCATGGAGACGGAGGCCACACTCGAAGATGGAGATATCATATGGGACCCACGGGGTTTCCAAAGTTGTATTTTCATTTTCTTTAAGCTGCAAATTTGTATAATTTGGACTGTGGACTTTTTTGGACTCTTTCTTGTGGGACTGGCCGATCCACACATTTAGTTTTTCGTTAAATATTGCCTCCGCATGAAAATGTTTTCTCTGATTAATTATTAATTCATGCATGTTTGTGCTCTGCTAGATAAATGGCTAATATTGCAAGCGTTAATTTCGAAGTACTGGAAGCATCAAGTAGAAACTATCTAAGCTGGCAGCTAGATGTAAAGTTTCACCTGCGGGCAAAGTCCCTCATCGCTGTTGTGACTGAAAAAGAAAATGTTAGCGATATAGAGAAGGCGCAAGCCATCACCTATATTCGCCGCCATTTGGACAAGACCTTAAAGGCTGAATACCTTACGGTCGAAGATCCACTTGAGCTATGGACTGCCCTTGAGGACAGGTATAAACATCAGAAAGATGTTATACTCCCAAGGGCACGATATGAGTGGGAGAACATGAGACTACAGGACGTTAAGTCCATTGCTGAGTACAACTCAGCACTTTTTAGCATCACCTCACGCCTGAAGTTGTGTGGTGAGAATGTCTCAGAAGATCGCATGCTGGAAAAGACGTATACGTCCTTCCATGGAAAAGATGCGATACTCATGCAGCAATACCGTGAACACAGGTTCACCAAGTATTCTGAGCTGCTGTCATGTTTACTCATGGCTGAGCAAAACAGAGAGCTTCTTCTCGCCACTCACAATATGCGCCCTCCCGGCACTGCCCCCTACCAGAAGCTCACCTTTCCTCTTCCTTCAAAAAGAAGAGAGATAATAAAAGAAAAGAAAGACCACAGAAGGGGGGTCAACAGAAAAATGCCAAGGGCCATGTACAGCAGCAGCGAAATAATGAAAGTAAGCAGAAGTTCACGTGGCACAGAAATGACAAAAATGATTCACCCCCACCCAAGAGGAAATGGGAAGACCAGTGCCATAATTGTGGCATGAAAAGCCACTGGTCCAAAATGTGTCGAACTTCGCAGCAGGATTTGTATAAAGAGAACAAGAAAAATAAAGCTGAAACAAACCTGATGACCTCTAATGCTCCAGTCAAGTTTTCAGCTGACAACTTCGAAAATGATGACTTACTTGATTAGCCTCTATTTTTATCTTAGCAATTTGTTTTGAGAATAATTTATGAGAGCATTTTAATTATGAAATTTGTTCTAAATGAAAATGTTTATCTGAATATGCATGTGCCTAACTATTTATCTTTTAATAGATGAAACTGCTCTCATAAATAATTAGTAGACAATAAACACGTACGATCTCTTTCAATACAAAGCCCAATATCAGGGCTATATTGAAGATCCAGGGAATGCAACATTGTTGCCCCCAAACGACACAAAAATAAAGGATGCACTAATCCCTCTGAATTCCAAAAGAAACTTTCTAAGTTTCAAGGACATCCGTTTCAACGGATTCCACTTGGAAACAGCAAATGTAAATGAAAAAAAAATTACCGTATGCAACGTCTCAAGAAAAAGGAGTAAAATCCACACTTGAACGTTTTGAGATCCTTATAGGCCTCCACCATACGAAGATTCGGAGAAAGGAAGCAGAATTAAACGGAGCACCTGAAGAGCCCGACATCAGCCGAGTTTTTACTCCGGCATGATGGACTTGGCCACCCTGGATTTGTGATGATGCATCGCATCTTATCCTATGGGTATGACTTGAAGAACCAGAAGATTCTTCAGAAGGGAAAAAATCCCTCGCATCCCTTACTATAAGGGAAAACTAATTGCAAGGCCATCTCCACGATTAGCTGAAAAAGAATCTCCACGCTTCCTCAAAAAAATACAAGGAGATAGATGTGGATAAAATCCACCACCCCTAGTGGGCTATTTCAGTACTTCACTGTACTGATAAATGCATCCTCAGAATATTCGTACGTGTGTCTACTACAGACCCGCAACTTAGCTTTTCCAAAGCTATTGGCACAAAAATAAAAATGTTGCGGGCACATTTCCCAGACAATAAAATGTTGTAAATAAGTCTGGTTAATGTTGGGAAATATACCTCTCAGTCTTTTCAAGAGTACTGCAAATCAACGGGAATTGAAAATGAACATACAAGTGCCGCATGTTCATACCCAAAATGGGTCGGTAGAGTCACTGAAAAGTAGACTCCAATGGATTGAACGTCCATTAAATCCCGATTGCCTATGGATGCATGGGGACATGCAAACTCTGCATGCTGCATCGTAAATGAAAATAAGACCCTCTGGAGGTCAGAGTCTCCAATGCAATTTGCATATGGAATGCCACCGAACATTTCTCATCTGAGAATCTTCGGTCGCGCAGTCTTAAATCCCCATTGCACCACCAAAGAGGACCAAAACGGTACTCAACGTCGCCTAGGTATCCATGCAGGGTTTGACTCACCCTCACTTATAAGATACATAGAACCCCAAACGGGGGACGCATTTAAGGCACATCTTGAAGACTGTGATTTCGATGAGACGAGTTTCCCAAAAATAGGCCCAGATACTAGAAAATCTGGCACGAAGAAAATTATAACGTGGGATACAAAAAGTTTGACCCACTATGATCCGGTAACAATACAATGTGTAGATGAGATCCCGAAGATACTCCACATACAGAAC
Source organism: Scilla litardierei (assembly GCA_030789695.1). Lineage (NCBI taxonomy): Eukaryota > Viridiplantae > Streptophyta > Magnoliopsida > Asparagales > Asparagaceae > Scilla > Scilla litardierei. Next base: position 62,252,788 of record CM061131.1, read on the forward strand.
ATTGTTTACCAATTACCGGAATCATTGATTGACAACTAGAAGATTGTCAGATCACACATCCCTGCTACAAAAACTCCAGCTAGGATTGACATCCCCGAGAATGGATGCAATCCACCAACAGCAGAAGTGACTGATCCTCAACAGAAAAGAGGCAGACCACCAGGCTCCTAGAACTAGAAACTCCTGGAGACCTTAAGACAATACTACCACAGGACAATGAGCTCCTGTCCACACCATCACCCTTCCCGGAATCCACTGCAGAGGAATTGCCGGGAAAAAGTGAAATTAAGTAAATGTTGTACGTACTGGGGAGGTGTTGGACAGATAGAACATAAATTGTCGATAGTATATTCACGTATCATATTGCCATATACATCGCAATGGCGATGATGTTTATAAATTATCGTTCCACACTCCGTTGCTAGAAGGCAAACGTAGAGATTGGCCAAACGTGGAACATGGCAATAAAAGATGAGCTGGACTCACTTATGAAACGTGAAATGTTCGGACCTGAAGTCCAGACACCAAAAGGTGTCAAACCTGTGGATAAAACAAAGTATTGCAAACATAAGAAAAATAAATACAAAATCGTATGCTATACGGTACAACCTATAGCCCAAGGAAAATTTCGCTGAAACTAGGGATCGAACAAATTCAAATGAGCATCTATCATAAATGATGCATCTGTCTCCCTAAGTTATCAAAAGCGAATACCTTACGATTTGGCGAAGGAAAATTTTGGATATGCTGTTATTGGATGTTGTGACGGCATACCTTCGTGGATATCTTGTAAAGATAATTCCCACATTTCCTTAAAATGCCTGAATAGACTTCGGGACGTCTATTCAAGAAAAACAATAAGTACAATAAATAAATGTACAACCAAGAGAATCACTTGACAAGTCAATGATTCCTACTGAAGGTTGTCTTTGCATCTGTGCAAAGAACAGGATTAGAGATATTAGTTGTAGACAACTAACATCTCATCGGATCTCCTGAAGAGAAAACCGAAATAAATGTACAAGCCTGACTTTTAAACATGAAATAAAAAGACCTAGGCAAATATAAAGTCATGGCTCATAGAATCCTGTTATAAACGCCCAGAAGTGCGTTGGAGAAATTAAAAGGACCATTGTCATCCAAAGTACACCTACGGTGGTATACTCAATGGATGTACAAAAAGAACCCTTCCGATCGCTGGAAGAGGGGGAGGATACAACTGGTCCTAAAGTCTCTTACCTAAGTGCAATCAGGCACTCCTGGCTAACTGCATGCGTCCCGATACAGCAATTGCAGTAAACTCATTAGCCAGAGATAGTTGGCACCTAAAAAGGGCCATTAGACCGGAGTTAAGCCTTCTGCGCTTCCTCCAAGGGTCAAAAGATTCGGGCTTACAAAATGAAATATCATCCTCCAATGTTCATGCAAATGCAGGTTTCAGGTTCAGTCCCTATGCTGAGAAATCATAGAAAGGGTACCCACAGTGGGATGGCCATCCCCTGCAGATCTGCAAAGCAATTTATGAAGGCGACATCTTCCTATCATTCTGAGATCCTCACCACACCAATGGTGTACTTGAGGGCGCCTGCTGGTACATCACATCCCAATGACGATTGGGATAGAAGCTGGTATTGTGGAGGTAACCACATAGTCTGAAGACATCATCAGAGGCGACGAAACTTAGCACACCTCTCCAGAGCTTCTGGATTCAGCAGCAGCTTGATGGTGATAAAATTTGTAATCTGTGTACATTTTCAGAATATTGTAAATAGGAGTGATGAGATAAGCCTAAGAGATCTGAAAGCCTAAGAGCTTTTACAGATCAGGGGGAGTTGAGGGAATTTGTACTCTTTTCCCTTAGCTATGGTTTTTCCCACTGGGTTTTTCATAGCCAAAGGTTTTAACGAGGCAAATCACATCAACTCTGGATCCTGAAGTATCCACCCCTCTGTGACGCTCAGAATCCAGAAGTATTCATGAGCAGAGTCACTTGTACAAATCAGGGGGAGTTAAAGAGCGTTTGTACTCTTTTCCCTTAACTATGGTTTCTCCCACTGGGTTTTCCATAGCTAAAGGTTTTAACGAGGCAAACCTCACCAACTCAGGATCCTGAAGTATCCACCCCATGTGAGACTCTTATTATGCTCAGAATCCCGAAGTACTCTTGAGCAGAGTCCACACCTATGGCTGGATAAGGGGGAGTGTTGTGAATGGAAATAACCAGAGTCGGTTAGGATTGCGGGTATCTGAGAGATACGCCCATATCTATGTATTCGATGTATCTACTCTCCTACCATGCCTATAAATAAAGGGCTGGGGGTTCCTCCCCCAGTAGTTGATCCATAACACAATGTTGTTTTTTGGATGACTGGATACAGTGAATAACATTAAAATGCATGGAGTCATGGTATCGAATCTCGCCTGGTGCGCAACAACATCAGCTTTTTCTATTTATTTTAAAAATTCCTATTGATACCTAACTTTAGTTAAAATTTCCATTAACATCCTTTATTTATTTAGTTGTTTTTTTAACCTCTTGTAGTCCTTCAATTTCCAAGACTATACTCATATTATTAGAGAATGTTCCAAATTTAGGTGAAAAAAATTCCTTTTGATCTTTAACGTTACCGAAAATTCCCATTAACATCCTCTATTTATTTGTTTCAGACTCTGTTGTACTCCTTCAATTTTCAAAACTAAATCCACTGTATTTTGATTAGTGGTGGGGAATGTTGGGAACATGTATTTTTAGAGTATGTTCTAGGTTTCGATGGATCGATTTCTCGATGGGGGAAGCTTGCACATTGGCCATTATTAGAGATGTTCACGTCTCGGGATTTTTTTGGAAAAAGTTTGAATTTTTTTGATATAATTCATAATTAATGATGATCACGATATAATCTTTTTAGTCTATGTCCTGACGAATTTAGTGTATATACTATTAAATTCATATAGATTAATTGTCAAGGTGCAATCTTTTCAAACTAATTGATGTCAAAATTAAATATTAACCGATTGATCACTAACAAATAACAATGTTGTTTTTTGGATAACTGGATACATTGAATAACATTAAAATGCATGGAGTCATGGTATCGAATCTCACCTGGTGCGCAACAACATCAGCCTTTTCTATTTATTTTAAAAATTCCTATTGATACCTAACTTTAGTAAAAATTTCCATTAACATCCTTTATTTATTTAGTTGTTTTTTACCTCTTGTAGTCCTTCAATTTCCTAGACTATACTCATATTATTAGAGAATGTTCCAAATTTAGGTGAAAAAAATTCCTTTTGATCCATAACGTTACCGAAAATTCCCATTAACGTCCTCTATTTATTTGTTTCAGACTCTCTTGTACTCCTTCAATTTTCAAAACTAAATCCATTGTATTTTGATTAGTGGTGGGGAATGTTTGGAACATGTATTTTTAGAGAATGTTCTAGATTTCGATGGATCGATTTCTCGATGGGGGAAGCTTGCACATTGGCCATTATTAGAGATGTTCACGTCTCGGGATTTTTTTGGAAAAAGTTTGAATTTTTTGGATATTATTCTTAATTAATGATGACCATGATATAATATTTTTAGTCTAAGTCCTGACTAATTTAGTCTATATACAGTTAAATTCATATAGATTAATTGTCAATGTGCAATCTTTTCAAACTAATTGATGTCAAAATTAAATATTAACCTATTGACCACTAACAAATAACAATGTTGTTTTTTGGATAACTGGATACAGTGAATAACATTAAAATGCATGGAGTCATGGTATCGAATCTCGCCTGGTGCGCAACAACATTAGCTTTTTCTATTTATTTTAAAAATTCCTATTGATACCTAACTTTAGTTAAAATTTCCATTAACATCCTTTATTTATTTAGTTGTTTTTTTACCTCTTGTAGTCCTTCAATTTCCAAGACTATACTCATATTATTAGAGAATGTTCCAAATTTAGGTGAAAAAAATTCCTTTTGATCCCTAACGTTACCGAAAATTCCCATTAACATCCTCTATTTATTTGTTTCAGACTCTTTTGTACTCCTTCAATTGTCAAAACTAAATCCATTGTATTTTGATTAGTGGTGGGGAATGTTGGGAACATGTATTTTTAGAGAATGTTCTAGATTTCGATGGAACGATTTCTCGATGGGGAAGCTTGCACATTGGCCATTAGTAGAGATGTTCACGTCTGGGGATTTTTTTTGGAAAAAGTTTGAATTTTTTTTGATATAATTCATAATTAATGATGATCACGATATAATCTTTTTAGTCTAAGTCCGGACTAATTTAGTGTATATACTATTAAATTCATATAGATTAATTGTCAAGGTGCAATCTTTTCAAACTAATTGATGTCAAAATTACATATTAACCTATTGACCACTAACAAATAACAATGCTGTTTTTTGGATAACTGGATGCAGTGAATAACATTAAATAATTCCGATTTGAGATTTAAAGAAGTCACTTTTATAGAATTGAGTTCAAACTTTCAACTTATTTTCTCGCAATCAAACATAATTTAAGCTCTTCTTCCCTTCAACACATAATAAAACGTGTTTTGAATAGGCCCATGAGGCCCATTGGGTATCCAACCCACTATTGAAAGCTATAAATATGAGGGTAGGGGGCTCTTAACCATCTACACCTATTTCCCAACTCTTCCCTTCTCAACACGTTATCAGCACGATCACGCTCGTTGGAGGAGACGGCGGCTCGCGAGGAAGGAGATCCATCAATCGCTCAGATTCAAGAAGATCGTAATCTTCTCAACGGGGAGCGAAAAGAGCATCCTTCACCAACCGTCGACTAGATTCCCTTGTCGAATCTAGAGGTAAAAATCAAAACTTCTTAGATCTAAACTTGCTTTTCACGTTAGATCTGCATGTTTTAGGATCAAAAAGTTTAAAACACGGTAAAAATCACATTTTTATTTAGATCCGCATGTCTAAAAACAATAAAAATCAGTTTTTAGCGATCTAAATACTTGAAAAATCTGTTTTTTACCCCCCGACCTTGATCTAAAAATCCACACGCCCGTAGGGCGAAACGGCGACGCTTCACAAGCGCCGCCGGTAGCAAAAATACGCCGCGGCCATAGGCTGCGGCAGCCGCGGCCAGCAGCCGCGGCCTCAGGCCGCGGCCCGCCGCTACGGCGGCCGCGGCCCGCAGCCGCAGCCCGTCGCCGCCACGACGACCGCGCCTTGCGCGGCCAGCCGTCGCGGCGACACGCCGCGGGCCCCCTAGGGTTTTTCAGAAACCCTAACCCTAAACGGGCCAATTTTTCGGGGGAGGCCCAAATTAACCTTAATGGGTTGTTTTCATGGCCCAAAAAGCCTGAAAATTAACCCATTTACACAAATAATTTTTCTTCTTTTATTTTTTGGCCCTAAAAGCCCAAAATAATTAAAGAAACTTTATATAAAGGGTTTAAAGAGGTAAACAAAACATTAAAAAATATATGGATCAAAGGTAAAAAGTTTTTTCAAAAAAAAACCATTTTAGCACGTCACACACTATTTAGATTATTTAATTAATCTTTACATGCCTGTGATATGATTATCTGCGTGGTTGTATGTTTTCAATATATTATCTGCGTGGATGTGAAATTAGGCTATGTTTTTAGGGATCAACCATGTTTCCGACACCTTTAATTTCCTGCAATTTTTCTTTTTTTGAGAGAAATTTGTAAGTGAGGATATAAATGTAAAAAGAAGACCGAAGGACACCAAAAAGGAGCTGAAGGCGTATGCACAAAGAAGATAGGGGCTTCTCTCTGAAGTTCCCGAGTTGTATTTTATTCTTTCATGCAATTTTTGATGTAACTTCAGACTGTATTTCTTTTTTATTTCGGTGTCGGTTGGCTGATCCCCATAGTCCAAAGTTATTTTCTTTTTTTATTACTTATACATTAATTGCGTGGATGTTAATTATTTTTCATACCATGTTTAATGTTACAATGAAACTGTAAAATAGCATGCGTGAATGTTAACCTTTGTTAACTATTCACATTATGAAACCGTCAAAAAGCATGTATGTTAAATTTCCTTTAATAGATCCATGCTATGACAAATGTTTAAAATACATGCGTGTATGTCTATTTTTACTCAGTTTTAATGATACACACTATTTTTATATATTGCTAGATCATTCAATGGCCAGAATTGTGAATGTCTACTTTCCGGTCCTGAAGGCCGATGGGTCAAACTACCTGAGTTGGCAGTTGGACTTGAAGTTTCATCTGCTCTCTCATGGTTTCAGTATCACAACGACTGAGAAGGCAACAACAAGTACTGCCTCAGCCGACAAGGATGATTCAAAAGAAGCACCTCATACAGAGGAAGTTTCCGATATATTAAAGGCGAAATCCATTATATATATCAGGAAACATTTAGACTCGACCCTGAAGGACGAGTACCTTACTGTAGAGGATCCTTACGAGCTGTGGGACGCACTCGAGGAGAGGTACATGCATCAGAGAGATGTCATACTCCCCCGTGCGCAGTACGAGTGGACTCATCTCTGCATACAGGATTACAAATCCGTAGCGAAGTACAACTCAGCACTCTTCCATATCACCTCACGCCTGAAGTTGTGCGGTGAAATGGTGACGGAGAAAATGTTGCTGGAAAAGACGTTCACGTCTTTCCACGAGAAGGACATGATCCTTATGCAACAATACAGTGAGAGGAAGTTCACGAAGTACTCTGATCTGCTTTCATGCCTGCTTATGGCTGAACAGAACAGAGACCTGTTGGTTGCCACTCACAACCTGCGCCCTCCTGGCTCCGCTCCATTGCCACCTCCTGCAGAGGCACACTTCCAATCTTCCTAGAAGAAGAAGATGGACAAAAAGGAAAAATTCCAGAAATGGAAAGAACAAAAGCAGCGGAAGAAGGCCACTCCCCCAGCTCCTCCTCAGAACCAGAAGTTCGCGGAAAAGAAGCAAAAGAGGATGTCCAACAAAGGTGTCACTCCCAAGAAAGACTGGGAGGATAAGTGCTCCAAATGCGGAATGACGGGCCACTGGTCCAAAATCTGCCGCACCCCGAAACACCTCCAGGACCTCGACAGGCAAGCCTCAAGCCTCGAGCTGAGACAAACTTGATTGAGAGCACAGCGTTGCCAGAGACCTCATGGACTCCTGGAGACTTCATGGGAGATGACACTCTCTAGTTTTGGACCACTTCTATGTACTAGCAATGTATCTTCTTTTTTATGCATCGTATCTAGTTTTTATTCCATGTCAAACAATATTTTGAGCATATTTTATGAAAGTAGATCTTTTCTTTTCATATCATTTACTGCTTGAATGTATTTCTTTATATATATATGGAATTAATCTGCCTAGTGGACAGTGCATCGACTCACTCGATCCTTCAAAACATAGACCACTTCACGAGCATAAGTAGCTATTCTGGTCCACTCAGGACCAGCTAACATTATCGAAGGATCAGGGGAAGCAATTATATTGCTCCCCGGTAACACACAAAACACACTTAAAAATGCGTTATACTCCCCTAAATCTATCCAAAACCTCCTAAGCTTTAAAGATATCCGTTTAAACGGATATCACTTAGAGACGGTCTGTTGGGAATTGGGCGGTCCCTTAGGGCACAAAAACTCTACTCCCATCCTAAGTCGGACGGAACATAGACAGAAAAACCAATAGCAGCGGAAGAAAAACTATGTTAACTAATTAACATGCTGTTAAAACTATTTTTAACTTAGCCCTAAGGTCCAAGACCCTATGCCAAGATCTATGCCGACTTGGGATGGATCTGACCATCCCAAGAAGGATCTAGCCTACTGCGATTAAATTAAACTAATGCTAAAAAATACTTTAACCACATACCCGGAATCTCAGCCCTGGAGCAGGCGAGATGTTCCGCGCCGTCTTCCGAGCTGCTCCCGTCCCACGTCGAGCCGCTCCTTGAACCGCTCCCTGAACCGCTCCTCGAACCGCTCCTCGAACCGCTCCGCATCCCGAGGCGATCAATCCCCGTGCCGCCGAGCCAACCACGCGCCGAAGAAAGTTTCACGCGAGTGAAACCTCCGCCAAGATTTCAGATCCAGAATCCGAACTCCTTTGTGGCTTTGCTAGAGCCCGCAGGAGTAAGGCAGAAATTTAGGGAGAAGAGAAATATTAATTTTAGCTTAGATCCGAGCGTGCTCCAACATTTACGAGAGCCGCTCAGATCTAGAGCTTGGGACGAGTTTTGAGAAAGGGGGGAGACCCCTATTTATATAGGCAGCGGACTCTCCCCTTTTCTCAAAATCCGATGTGGGACTAAACAATGAGTTAATTTAAAATCAAGTTAGTTTGCACTTCACAAAGTGCAAACTTCCGTGAATTTTAACTCACTCACCGTTGAGCTTCAGGATTGATACAACCTATCAATACGACAAGCGTTCAACGGTGAACGTATAGGAAAAAACAGTTCGTCAATCGGAGTTCGTTTGACCCTCCAATTGAGTGTCCAAAGATCAGCCTACGGCTAGTTTTTCACAAAAACCAGCCGTCAAATCTGCCATCAAACCTAGGGTTCAGCACCCTGAGGTGGGACCCAACCTGTGGGTCCCACAGCCTCAAACCCAGGCTGACTGGGCGCCTGCCAGACCTGGGCCCGGGCGCCCAGGTCTGGCACGGGCGCCCAGGCGCCCAGGCGCCTGGCGGGCGCCTGGCGGGCGCCTGGGCCGGGCGCCCAGGCGCCCAGGGCGCCTGGGCCTGTGCCCAGGCCTGCCTGCCTAGGTTCCTGGCTCAGCCAGGTCTGGCCTGGCACCCAGGCCAGACTTGGTCTGGTCTGGGTCAGCCTGGTCTGACCCGGTCTGATCTATTTGGCTGTTTTGGCTCTAACTTGAGCATTTGGTGTCCGATTTGGACGCCGTTCGAACCTGGGAGTAGACCGGGACATTCCCGTCTTACCCGTGAACTTTTCCTTGCGTTTATATTATTAAATATTTTATTTAACAATTTAATACACATTTAATCTCTTTTGCATCAAATGCAAAATAGTCCCTATCTAAGCTTAAATTACCATATTGCATCAAATGCAATTATTTCTTCTTTTGCATCAAATGCAAATATTCTCCCTAACTATTTTCTACCTATTACTAGACGAAGCGTTGCACTCTGTGTGAGACCCTACAGCCTGACCCTTACAACAGGTTGGGCTCGAAGCCCTATACGGCAGTGACCACGAGCAGTGGTTGCCGTCCCTGCTTCAGGAATCATCATTATGTGGTTAACTCATTGACATGAGTATTGTCGGGACCACCTGACTGTTTCTGTGATGAATTCTGTAGTTATAGTCTCTTCGTCTTAATTATGTCGTGTAGATCAAGTCTGGGGTACGGTCAAACTGTCAACCCCAATAACTTGACTCCGGTTAGTTTCTATCAATCTTTAGTCAATAAATGCTGGACTTCTTCCAACATACTCTGTGCAGAGTTTTTACTAAAGACCGAACTAACTCTACGACACTAACTCCCATTGACTGGGAGAGACGAATCCTCTCTTGGTCATTACTCGCCTCGTACGTTTCAAGTGACACCCAATCAAAAGACCTTTCGACTGGCATTGCCTCGAAGCTAGGTCAGTTGATATAAGTGTCACCGTTCACGCACAGGTTTGTCAAAATGACCTCAAGTCAAAAGACCAACTATCCTATCATCACTCAGAGTTATCACTGACAGATTGGTCAATATAACCATATGATAACTCTAGTGGATCGTTCAGTGAACTCATTCTAATGAGCACCTGTGTCTCGTCTTCGACTTCACCAAGTCAAGCGATCATGAGATCATCGCCACCGCTAAACGGTGAAGACTAAGACATAATGGTCTATCCGATGTTTCGATATCCTTGTCTCGGAACATCTACGACCACGAACCATTTTAGACTTATGCGACAGACGGTCAAACGTTTCTCCATGATCGAGATACTCATCTCGATACCCGTTTGACCTTGCATAAAGTCTCAGGACTTTACCTAAGTTGATATCTAATGTTAACTACATTACAATATAACTTAGATAAATTATTACCAAACAGCTTACTTTTATTTCGAACAAGATGTTTGTGCTATTCACACAGGAATAAATGGCCTTGATGGCATCATATTCCTACATCTCCCACTTGCACTCAGGCCCATTTATCTCGGTATCTTATACCGTTTTTACACATAAGTTTTCCCGACTTCATGTGGTAGAGCCTTCGTGAGTGGATCTGCTAAAACCGTCTACACTATAGACTTAAGGGGTTTTTATGTTTGTGTTAGACCTACCATTTGAATCTCATTCAAATAATTCATTTAGTCTGTCGGAATCCATAATATTTTATTTTCCCTGGATCTTATCCAGTTCATCGTACCTTACGATAATAATTTTAAATTTGTTATTGGTCATTACAAATGGCTAATATTTATTTCTGATAAAGTATCAAACTTTTTGATTACTTTGTCAAAATATATGTTCCATCTATTTGATGATTCGCATGTAATTTATACGCTCCCACTGACCATGAAAACTATCTGGCTCATTTATATAAGTTGGTTCGTCTAAATCATATTTAGAAAAACGAACTTATAAGTGAATGCTCCAATTTTCGTGGTCAACTTGAGCGTTTACATCGAGCTTTGGTCCGAGTAGATCTGTACACATCTGTTGGCGAAACCGGTTTCATCATAATCCGTTTTAAAGAAATTAGGATGAAAACCGTTCTCGTCCAACATTATTGTACTTCACTATTTCCTTTTCTGCACCAATCTTTCAACTTAAAGATTTACTTACAGAAAGTGAGGAAACATTTTCCTTGGGCACGTAAACTAAATTCTCAAATTTATTTACGCACACGGACCTTCATCAAGTTTTAAATCGGAGTTACTACTCCGAATTTCATCCTAGAAGTTGACTAAGTCATCATCAGTTATGATGTTTAACTCGACAATCCGTCTCACGATATTCGAGTAATAATACAACTTCCTTACGATTGATTTATTGAATATATTATTGATAATGTCCTCATAGAACATTATCAAAACCTAGGCATTACTATCTGGGATATAACCCAGAGGGAGGAGTTAACTCAGAGTCACTTGTTATGGATCGCACCAAGTCTAACTAAGTGTGATTCATACCTTTTAACACTTTGATGTGTTAACAGACTTGACCTGAGAGAAAAACATATTTTCTTTTAATTACACAAGGTTTCATGTAGCTAAGTATTTAATCATTCGATCTAATCGAATCAGTTTAAATACTTTTGTCTTTTCGTTCTTTATTTTATCAGACTTGTGTTTCATCAAGAACACGCGTCTTAATAAAATATATGAATAACTTATTTTGTTAAAAGATAGACTCGGGTACATCAGTATGTAGGAGACTGAGTTCGACAACTCATTCTCCCACTGTCTCACAGATGGGTTTCGGCCATTGTATCTAAGAGGCTAAGACTCACAAGTGTCCGTAGACTTCATAATACGAGAGGTTAGACCCCTCTTTATGTGACTTATGAAGCTTAATCTCTTGATACGGCCTAGTCTAATTTTACCATATAAGTTTGCTACTATCTTGTGTATTTATATATTAACATTTAATATATATATATAGTTATTTACAAATTACTTAACACAAAACATTACTTCAGAAGCAATGTGACGACATTCGTCAAAATGTGTTAAACGTCTTTTGTATAACAATTTATTCTGAAATCGTGACATCAAAATATGTCACATTTTCATTTCCTCCTACATATGCCTTTACTAATGATAAATTAAACTAACTTTCTCAATTGACTTTCCGAAGTGCCTTCTTCCTTTTCTAAATCAAATTTAGATATCAACATAAATAAATAGCTATGCAAGCAACTTATGTATCCAAACGCTTGAGCTTTGCAATCTTGAGTGTAGCTCAAGAAGTTGCTTGTCTCAAGATCCGGTTGGGATACATAGTCTTGCACCGCTCATGCACTTGTATTCGACTTAAACGGTTTGATCGAATTCTCGAACTTTTCGGATCAAAATTGTTTGTCCATACAACCTTGAGGGTAGCTCGACAAGTTGTAGGGAGAAACATACTTTGAATGTCCTATATGTTCAAGCTGCCTCATATAGAGACGAGTGACATGTAGCTTTAATTTATTTGTTGGACTCAGAACTTAATGAAATCATATTTCTTAAGTCTGTTCTTTAGAAGGTCATTTAATGTCAACGAGAATATAGTTTTTATTCTATCAATTAGAATTTAACTCGATATTCAATTAATCAACTTATTGACCAGTTAACTTATTAAAATATTATATACTGATTCCTTCGGTAAACATAGTCTTGCCCTAGTTTTAGCATATGTTCAATATTAAATATAGGTAGATTGGCTTTTATCTATCTATATCCTCCCACTATTTTTACGAACGTTTTAAAGCTTAATAACGAACGATTTAATCGAATTAAAAATTAATGGGTAAGAGTTCCAATCACATTGAGTCTAAACAACCTTGAGTGTAGCTCAACAAGTTGATTGACTCTGCGATCGGAAGATGACTCTTCATCGATCATATCGGATATGACTCTCTTAATCGGTTTTTGCCCCTAGCCATTCGTGATCATGAGTGTGCTCATCCAAATCACAATGTCTAGTCTAGTCGGACCCTTGTTTTCATGTCTAGCCTGACTTACCCCTCAGCTCGGTGTATGCACGACACGTCGGTTTGGGTCAGGTCTTAGACTACATCTAGGCAGACTACATCGTTGACTTAACTTACGCCGGCGCTCGGGGTACGAGACGACGGTTAGGGTTAGTCAAGATTTCATCTTATGTATTTAAGGAGTTGGTTTCTACAGGGTTGCCATGTCACAGCTTGAGTGTATCTCAACAACTATAACACGGGCCCTATAGTTGCTAACCCCTAAAACAAGGAGGGCTACGGCTAATCTTGAAAAAGATCATTAACGTATTTGACTTAGATATAGTCCAGGGTGTCATACAATCGTGATTCGCGACATTGCGGTCCAGCGGAACTCAGCCAGGGAATTGACTAAGCCAGGATCACTACCCCTTGGACTAGCAAGGGTTAACCCAGAACTCTTAGCCAAGCACATTGACTGGATCATGGTCCATTGAATGAAGCTTGTCATTTTTGTATGTATGCCATAGACTAAACAGCTTTTATTAACAACTAATTAATCCTATCAACTAGTTGAATCCTTAAATTCAAAATTTTTAGGATTTGTTTAATAACTTTTATTAAGTCCTTATCAACTATAAGGTTCACGTGCTACCCTAATCGTTATTAGGATTTTAATAAATTTTATTAACAACACTAGAAGCGAAGTCCTTTAATGAAAATTAATTATAACAATTAGAATTCAAAATTCATTTAAAGGACTACCCTAATCAGGAATTAGGTCTTATATTGTTGTTAATGATTTATTAAAACATAGCATGTCATTAAAATTCAAGTAATAAATTTTAATCATTTTTAATGGCTAACCTAAAAGGTTGTCTTGTGTTATCAAATAAGGGACAAGATAAACAAGCCATTGAAATAACTCTACACTAATTTATCGCATAAAGATAGTGCACAACTATTTAACATTTAAATATACTAAGTTTATCGCATAAACAATTTTTAGCATGCATACATAAATTTAACATTTAAATTTAAAATATGATTTTAAAATTATTTTATTTTTATCTCATAAAAAAAACTTAATTTTAAAATCACTAATTTGCATGCTACTTTAAAAAATTTATCGCATAAAAATTTTTAACTTTTAAAACAGTTTTAAAATATCTCATAAATTAAAACATCATTTTAAAAACTTTCATGCTTAAAAAATTTATCAAATAATTTTTTTTTTGAACATCTAAAACATTTTTAAAATTTATCTCATAACTTTAAAAACATTTTAAAAGCATTTAAAAGCATTAACAAGTTTAATAAAATCGCAGTACCTAGATCGACTACGCAAACCTAGGCTATGATACCACTGTTGGGAATTGGGCGGTCCCTTAGGGCACAAAAACTCTACTCCCGTCCTAAGTCGGACGGAACATAGACAGAAAAACCAATAGCAGCGGAAGAAAAACTATGTTAACTAATTAACATGCAGCTAAAACTATTTTTAACTTAGCCCTAAGGTCCAAGACCCTATGCCAAGATCTATGCCGACTTGGGATGGATCTGATCATCCCAAGAAGGATCTAGCCTACTGCGATTAAATTAAACTAATGCTAAAAAATACTTTAACCACATACCCGGAATCTCAGCCCTGGAGCAGGCGAGATGTTCCGCGCCGTCTTCCGAGCTGCTCCCGTCCCACGCCGAGCCGCTCCTTGAACCGCTCCCTGAACCGCTCCTCGAACCGCTCCTCGAACCGCTCCACATCCCGAGGCGATCAATCCCCGTGCCGCCGAGCCAGCCACGCGCCGAAGAAAGTTTCACGCGAGTGAAACCTCCGCCAAGATTTCAGATCCAGAATCCGAACTCCTTTGTGGCTTTGCTAGAGCCCGCAGGAGTAAGGCAGAAATTTAGGGAGAAGAGAAATATTAATTTTAGCTTAGATCCGAGCGTGCTCCAACATTTACGAGAGCCGCTCAGATCTAGAGCTTGGGACGAGTTTTGAGAAAGGGGGGAGACCCCTATTTATATAGGCGGCGGACTCTCCCCTTTTCTCAAAATCCGATGTGGGACTAAACAATGAGTTAATTTAAAATCAAGTTAGTTTGTACTTCACAAAGTGCAAACTTCCGTGAATTTTAACTCACTCACCGTTGAGCTTCAGGATTGATACAACCTATCAATACGACAAGCGTTCAACGGTGAACGCATAGGAAAAAACCGTTCGTCAATCGGAGTTCGTTTGACCCTCCAATTGAGTGTCCAAAGATCAGCCTACGGCTAGTTTTTCGCAAAAACCAGCCGTCAAATCTGCCATCAAACCTAGGGTTCAGCACCCTGAGGTGGGACCCAACCTGTGGGTCCCACAGCCTCAAACCCAGGCTGACTGGGCGCCTGCCAGACCTGGGCACGGGCGCCCAGGTCTGGCACGGGCGCCCAGGCGCCCAGGCGCGGGCGCCCAGGCGCCAGGCGGGCGCCTGGCGGGCGCCTGGGCTCCCAGGCGCCCAGGCCCGCCTGGGCGGCCCGCCTGGGCGCAGGCCCAGGCGCCCAGCGCCTGGGCCTGTGCCCAGGCCTGCCTGCCTGGGTTCCTGGCTCAGCCAGGTCTGGCCTGGCACCCAGGCCAGACTTGGTCTGGTCTGGGTCAGCCTGGTCTGACCTGGTCTGATCTGTTTGGCTGTTTTGGCTCTAACTTGAGCATTTGGTGTCCGATTTGGACACCGTTCGAACCTGGGCGTAGACCGGGACATTCCCGTCTTACCTGTGAACTTTTCCTTGCGTTTATATTATTAAATATTGTATTAACAATTTAATACACATTTAATCTCTTTTGCATCAAATGCAAAATAGTCCCTATCTAAGCTTAAATTACCATATTGCATCAAATGCAATTATTTCTTCTTTTGCATCAAATGCAAATATTCTCCCTAACTATTTTCTACCTATTACTAGACGAAGCGTTGCACTCTGTGTGAGACCCTACAGCCTGACCCTTACAACAGGTTGGGCTCGAAGCCCTATACGGCAGTGACCACGAGCAGTGGTTGCCGTCCCTGCTTCAGGAATCATCATTATGTGGTTAACTCATTGACATGAGTATTGTCGGGACCACCTGACTGTTTCTGTGATGAATTCCGTAGTTATAGTCTCTTCGTCTTAAATATGTCGTGTAGATCAAGTCTGGGGTACGGTCAAACTGTCAACCCCAATAACTTGACTCCGGTTAGTTTCTATCAATCTTTAGTCAATAAATGCTGGACTTCTTCCAACATACTCTGTGCAGAGTTTTTACTAAAGACCGAACTAACTCTACGACCCTAACTCCCATTGACCGGGAGAGACGAATCCTCTCTTGGTCATTACACGCCTCGTACGTTTCAAGTGACACCCAATCAAAAGACCTTTCAACAGGCATTGCCTCGAAGCTAGGTCAGTTGATATAAGTGGCACCGTTCACGCACAGGTTTGTCAAAATGACCTCAATTCAAAAGACCAACTATCCTATCATCACTCAGAGTTATCACTGACAGATTGGTCAATATAACCATATGATAACTCTAGTGGATCGTTCAGTGAACTCATTCTAATGAGCACCTGTGTCTCGTCTTCGACTTCGCCAAGTCAAGCGATCATGAGATCATCGCCACCGCTAAACGGTGAAGACTAAGACACAATGGTCTATCCGATGTTTCGATATCCTTGTCTCGGAACATCTACGACCACGAACCATTTTAGACTTATGCGACAGACGGTCAAACGTTTCTCCATGATCGAGATACTCATCTCGATACCCGTTTGACCTTGCATAAAGTCTCAGGACTTTACCTAAGTTGATATCTAATGTTAACTACATTACAATATAACTTAGATAAATTATTACCAAACAGCTTACTTTTATTTCGAACAAGATGTTTGTGCTATTCACACAGGAATAAATGGCCTTGATGGCATCATATTCCTACACGGTCGATGAAGATAAAAGGGAATACTTGCTTGTAACGTCTCTACAAATGGTTCAAAAACCATTGTGGAACGTTTCAAGGGACTCCCCTCGGGACTCTACCAAACAAGTATACAAACTCCAGAAACATCCATGGCGAAGCACCTGCAGTGCCCCTAAACACCAGAATTCCAACTCTGGCATAGTAGACTGGGACACCCTGGCTCTGTTATGATGTACCGCATCATAAAAAGCTCCAGGGGTATAGACTTGAAGAACCTGAAGATTCTTCAAAAAGGCAAATTCCCATGTCCACCCTTTTACAAGGGTAAACTGATTACGAGACCCTCTCCACTGAAAGTGGACGTGGAGTCCCCAAGCTTTCTGGAAAGAATCCACGGAGACATTTGTGGGCCGATACACCCATCAAGTGGTCCGTTCAGGTACTTTATGGTCCTGATAGACGCGTCTACTAAGTGGTCACATGTGTGTCTACTGTCCACCCGTAACCTAGCACTGTCTAAGCTTTTAGCTCATATAATCAAGTTACGGGCCCACTTCCCCGACTACCAGATAAAGAAACTTCGTCTGGACAATGTGGGGGAGTTTACGTCACAAGTCTTTCTAGACTATTGCCAAGCTCAGGGAATTGAAGTCGAACATCCTGTAGCACATGTTCACACCCAAAATGGGTTAGCAGAATCTCTAATTAAGAGACTGCAATGGATTGCTCATCCATTATTACTTCAATCCCAGATGCCAGTGAATGCGTGGGGTCATGCAATTTTGCATGCTGCATCTTTAATAAAATTAAGACCTTCTGGAGGTCAGTCATCTTCTCCAATGCAACTAGCACTTGGAGCCCCACCAATTGTCTCACACTTGAGAATATTTGGTTGTGCAGTATACGTCCCCATAGCACCACCACAAAGGACAAAGATGGGTCCACAACGTCGCCTGGGCATTTATGTTGGGTTTGACACCCCCTCCATAATTAGATTCCTAGAACCCCTTACGGGAGATGTTTTCAAGGCACGTCTAGAAGACTGTGAATTTGAAGAAACATCGTTTCCAAGACTAGGCTCACAGACAAAGAAGCCCGAAGCTTCAGAATGTATCACTTGGGATACAAAGACATTATGTCACTTTGATCCGCCCACAAGCCAGTGTGAGGAGGAGGTCCTGAAGATTCTCCACATCCAAAACACTATCCATCTCTTGCCAGACAAATTTAATGACAACCAGAAGATTGTCAAATCACACGTCCCTGCTGCTAACACTCCAGCTAGGAATGACATACCGCAAAATGGATGCAATCCGCATGCAGTAGAAATGGTTGGACCTCTCAAAAAGAGAGGGCGATCACCGGGATCCAAGGACCAAGTCCCTCGAAAGAGTAGGACCCTTGGCAATGGTAAAAAATACCATCACAGGATGCTACTATAAGCCCTGCTACCCCATCTCTCCCAAACTCTCATGAAGAGAAAAAACCGGGAGAAAATGAAGCTTCGATACACTATGTACGAACTGGGGAGTATTGGGACAGAAAGAGCACAACCATAGATGACACATTTACATGTAATATTGCCATCAACGTAGCGTACTGCGACGATGATATTGAACTACGCTCTCTGACAAAATGTCAAAGCAGAGATGATTGGCCAAAGTGGAAAGCGGCAATAGGAGTGGAGTTGGATTCACTCACCAAACGCAAGGTCTTCGGACCCATAGTCTAGACACCAAAAGGTGTAAAACATGTGGGTTATAAATGGGTATTTGTTAGAAAACGAAATGAACAGAATGAGATCGTTCGCTACAAAGCAAGGCTTATAGCGCAGGGTTTTACCCAACGTCCAGGGGTGGATTTTGAAGCCACATACTCCCTGGTCATGGACGCGATCATCTTTCGATTCCTCATTGGCTTAACAGCCCAAGAGGGTTTAGATATGCAACTCATGGATGTGGTTACTGTAATGCCCTACGTAGCTACTGCACAAGTACTAGAGGGGGGTGAATAGTACTTTAAAATAATTAAGAAGATAATTCCTAATTATCTTGCAAACTCAACCAACAATGCAGAAATGTAAATATTGACAACAAAGAAGTGCAATCGCAAACAGACGATATAACGGGTTTGGATCCACCCAAGTCTCCCCGACTTGTTCCCGGTGATCCTACGTCCCAAACACCCGGATCCCCTCCAGTTACTTGAGTTAGAAACCTCTAACTCAAATTTGCACTATGAAATACTTGTAGAAAATCTCTACAAGATCAAATCATACACAAATGAAATTGTGACTCCCACAAACCGGGATCACACACAAGCTCTCACAACCGAGAGTAAAACTTGCAATATTCAAAGTTAAATGAAATACGAACTTACCAACAAAATCCTATGCCTTGAATATAACTTACGATTTAGGGCAATGAGGATTTTGGAGGAGAAGAATGGCACCAAACCCTAGCTCCAAGTAGATGACCAGCAATGGAAGCCTAGGGAGGAGTTGGTGACCTAGAATCAAGCTCTTGGCTTGGAAGGCTCACAATCAATGAATCTCTCTTTTGAAATAAGAGTGAGGGAGAGATTCTTGAGTGAAATGAATGAGCTTTGAATGAGAATTAATTGCTTCTCTTTGATCTCTAAACTTCAATAAATATCAGCCTTGAATGCTATGAAAGCAGCACTTCAAGTATATATAGGATAGAGGAAAGAGAGAGCAAAATTCGTGGCATTTAATGCTCCAACGGCTCTATTCAGAAGCAGACTAGTTGGTCAAAGAAGGATCACTGACCGACTAGTTCATCAACTAGTCGGTCGGTGATTCAACATGAACCGACTAACTGAAGAACAGCCAAAAGTTAAAGTTCAGAAGATAGAGAACTAGTCGGTCTAAGAAGACTTGCCAACCGACTAGTTTCATAATTAGTCGGTCGGTGAGTGTTCTTTGACTGACTAAGAGTCAAAATAGTATAGGCTGAAATCAAGTTGAACTAGTCGGTCTGAGAACAAATTCCAACCGACTAGTTTCTCAACTAGTCGGTCGACAAACGTTCTTAGACCGACTAATGATAAACAGTAGCTGAGGCTAAAAAATTGAACACAGAACTAGTCGGTCTAAGAAGGATTCCTAACCGACTAGTTTCACAACTAGTCGGTCGGTGAACCTTCTTGGACCGACTAACTGTAAACAGTGAATGAGCTGAAATTAGTCAAGGCATTCTAGTCGGTTCAAGAAGCATTGCTGACCGACTAGATTGCCATCTAGTCGGTTGGTTCTTCTTCTTGAACCAACTAACATGCACAAAAAGCCGTGAAATGAAGCGCGAAGCTTCGGAAAAGTTTCTATGGGCTTTTAATAAGATCCTAGCTCTAAGATATGATCGTTATGAAGATTAAAACGTAAGACCTACTCAAGGCTTAAAAATCTACGAAACGAAGCTAGAAGACTATAAATAAAACTTGACGAACCGTCTTCAATCGCTTCGATTCGAATCTCTTGACTTCAATAATGGTCCTTGAGCTTCAACGAAGCTTCAAGTATACGATCACACGCTTTGAGAAGTCTCGAGACGTCGCTTTTGATGTTCATAGAAATTTGGCGATGATCTCCATAACTGCGCTCACAAAGAGTTAGTTCACGATATTTATGTTTGTTCATCATCAAAACTAAATCCGGGGAATCAATACTCAACATTCTCCCCCTTTTTGGTGATGACAAACCAACATAAATAATAATAAAAAATAATGATTCAAATGTAATTTACTTACTCCCCCTGCATTGATGACACGTTAATTCCATATTCAATAATAATCATAAGCATCAAGCAGACGAGTAAAGTATTAAATGTAAATCCAATTATCGAAATTTAGGATCTAAAGCCATTTTTATATCTTAACTCCCCCTGAATCTAACATATCAAATCAGATTCTTGGAAAAATGCTTTAAATTATCATTTAGCACATTGTCATTATTAATTCTCTCCCCCTTTGGCATTAGCAAAAAGAGTGGGAGGAGAACAACGACAACAACAATGGCTTCAAATAAAAGCACGGGAGTCGTAGAATACGACCACAGTCCAAATGACACCAAAGGAAAAATACGAATTAACTCAAAGCGTGCCAACGAGACCATAGTCGATAATCAAAAAATAAAATCATCAAAACTCAAATTAATTTCACGTATTGAGTTATGGAATATACTCTCCAATATCAACATTCTTGATGAATTAAGTGCATGGAAAACAATTCTATGTTTTCATAG
Organism: Scilla litardierei; assembly: GCA_030789695.1. Taxonomy (NCBI): domain Eukaryota; kingdom Viridiplantae; phylum Streptophyta; class Magnoliopsida; order Asparagales; family Asparagaceae; genus Scilla; species Scilla litardierei. The sequence goes on from CM061131.1 coordinate 62,273,612, forward strand.
AAATAATTTCTATTAAATCAAGAAAATCGTCGAGCGATGAAGTCAACATCAGAGACAAACAAAATAATGTGCACACTGAAGTAAAAGTCAACATCGATGTATATATATATAACAAAATGGATACATCGGGCAACATAAATATAAACGATCCTCAGATCGGGGCACATCATACAACATATGTCACACTGTACATCAAAATGATCATACAACTCATCAAAACATCAAAAAAAATCCAGAACCACCCAAACTATCCTAACCCACACTCTCACTACAATATATATCATACAAAGTGCATAGGGAGAGTCCTCCAAGCAAGTTCAGGAGGTGGAGGTAGGGTCAGCAGCAGCAGCAGGCTCTGCAGGAGGGGGTGGTGGTCACTGGGTCAACAAGAGTGTCCACACATGGAGTAATCGCTACGGGAGTGGCCTCGGGAGCACCAGACGAAGTATCCACCGGAGGAATGGTGGTAATAGGTGTGCTCTCGGGGGCACCGGCAGACGTAGCAGCAGCAGCATATGTACCCTCTGGGGCATGAGCAGCAGATCCAACGAGCTCCTGGAGCTCATCCTCATCCATCTCCTCATCGTCAGAAACAGATGGAGGAACCTCAATGCCAAGGTGACGACAGATGCGAGAGAGCATCTCCTCAGAACGAGAAACTCGAGACTCAGCACGTCTCAAGGCAACGGCAAACTCAGCGAGTGTAGGAGCAGAAGGAGGAGCAGCTGAAGCAGAAGCTGAAGGGGTCGTCTTCTGAACGTGACAAAGTGCCGCAAGAGACTTCTTGACGGCCGTCGCATTCAGAGGAGGACCAAGAGGACGCTCGTCATCAGGAGGGAGAGGGACCTTGAAATGATGGAAGACAAGGGTCAAAAGGCAAGGGTATGGGATGTGAGCAGATTTTGTGGATTTTCTAATACACTCGAAGGAATCCATCTTATCAAGAATAATCCTAGCCCAATTGATCTCGCTCCCCATGAAGAGAGTGTAGATCAGCTTAAGGAATGGCTGGGATGGCAAGCTCGATGAGCCGTACTTCGGAAGGAGGCACGACTTCAGGATAAGATTCAAGACCCAAGCATTGGGCTTGAAAGATTTGGATGGGACGCCAATCATGGCGGGAGGGATGACATGGAATATCTCGAAGAGCATGTCCTGGTCAAGATCAGAAATGTCATCGACAGAGATATCGGCAGGAAGGAGGCCAGATGAGGAGACACCTATCAAATCCCCTAAGATTTCTGCCGTGAGGACAATCGGTGTCCCCAAGACAGTCGTCTCAATGGAATGGGTCTCGTCATACTGACCCCGAACACGGTTCGCATAGAAAAGCTTGACTAGATGGGGGTACGGGTGTGGATTCACCTTGGGGTCATGGCGAAGATAGTCAAGGAGACCGCTATACAAAGGAAGATCAGCGAGGTGAGGGAAATCGGAGAACTGAACGAAGTACTCGATACGGTTGTATGCCGTGAGACACATCGGGTCATCGCGACATAGCGATATATCGACACCGCCAACTGGCATGTGAGCCTTCCCCTTAGATGGACGAGTGCTAGAAGTCGAACGAGTGCTAGAAGTCGGACGAGTGCTAGACCTAGGAGGAGGAGTAGGAGACCTATCGGTAGGCTCAGACTCGGGAATATACTCAGTGTCGGAATCCGAAGCACCGGGATGAGTGGGAGCACGAAATGAAGCTGGAGACACAAGCTCCTTCCTAGGCTTGGGCTGAGATCTAGGCTTAGCGGTCGCAGTCCTCTTCTTCTTAAGAGGAGGCGAAGAAGACGATGGATGTGTCGTTTTGGCTCGGCATTTGGTTTGTGGGGGGTCCGTAGGTGGAGACTCTACGGTCATGGGTGACGGACGTGAGGGTTCGATCGGGATGCGTGTCTTCGCCATAATCAAGACGAGACACGTGCAAACAACGCACAAAATCGAAAACCAAAACCCTAGGCCGAACTGAAATCGATTGAAAATTGACCTAGATGGAAACCCTAAACGCAAGAGAGGAGATAGAAGTTACCCTAGGAGGATGTTGGATCCTGTGGATGGCAAGCAACACTAGAAGGGGTGGTTGAATAGTGTTGATCAAATACTAAAACTTTTTCGCTCAACTATATTAACACAAATAAATTCCTTCTAACGTTGCCTAAGAAACCAAGTAGAGTGATCTACGCTTGGTTCTTAATCAACAATATAATTTTAAAGTGCACAGCGAAATTTCACAGCAGGTAGTCGACTCCTTATGAGCAATATTCGACTCCCAGAGAATATGTTAGGACAAATAAGATTATAAATATGAATTTCAGCGTATATAGATAAAATTGATCTTTGCTGTAGATAGAAGATATAAATGTAAAGATAAATAACCACAGATCAACAATCGCAAACAAAAAGGATTTTATCCTGGTTCCCCGCAACCCGGGTACGTCCAGTCCCCGACCAATCCGGTACGAGATTTCCACTATCTGCCTTGGCAAATACAAGCACCTAACTTCACTTGTTAGGATTTCCAACGACCTAGCCTTGACCAGGATTTCCGAACACACCACGTAGACTTGTCTAGGGTTTACCCTTGCTAGGGGTGGCAAAATGCACCCGACCCGACCCGACCCGACCCGAACCCGGCTCCTTTAACCGGGTATGGGTAGAGGGGTATCCGGGTCGGGTAGAATTCGGGTCAACCCGACTGACCCGGATAAAATCCGGGTCGGGTGCGGGTTTGACCCGTCAACCCGAGTTGACCCGGATTCTACCCGTTTTCCCTAACATATATATATACAAATTATACAATAGCATAATAACAAGACTGCAATTTGGTCTTCTGGTTAGTCGGTGCGGGTTGTTTGTGGTTATTGCCTGGAGATCACAGGATCAACTCCGTGCGCCTCCCAATATTTTTCGATTTAATTCATCCTTTACTAGTAGTAATTAGTAAATGTATTTAAAAATTGAAAGTCTTTCATAACCACCAAGCAACTTATGAGCAGTTGGCTATTGCGTTGATGGCTGAGGCGTTGAACTTGCTTGAGCAGGTCGCGAGTTCGAGCTCTCCCCCATGCAATTTTGCTTGAAAAAAATCAAGTTATAAAGAAACCCGGGTCGGGTTCGGGTGACCCGGGTTATTACCGGGTCGGGTTCGGGTTTCATGATCTTGACCCGAATTCAATTCGGGTCGGGTTCAGGTTTACCCCTATCCGGGTCGGGTCAAACCTGACCCGACCCGGACCCGACCCGACCCGTTTGCCACCCCTAACCCTTGCCTCACAAACCGAGGACTTTCCAACTGGCAACAACTAGACTTGTCTAGTGTTCCAACAATCAACACAATAAGAGATTTGTCCAATACTCTACAATAAATGATAGAGATTGGTAAATACACCCGATTCTATAGCCAATCAAAAGATAGACAATTTGTGTAGTGGCTTAATAGAATGATAGTCTAGATCACACAAAGATACGAGATAAGTTCTTTGTGATCTAGAGCTTTTTCAAAAATCCTTCAAATAAAATTAGAGAGAAATAATAGAGAGGATTTTGAAAAACAATTTAGCCAATAAAAATAATAATATGATCTTCAAAAAGAATTGAGAAAATATTGCAAGATCAAAACTGAAATTAAACTGGCTAGAGAGAAAATTTAGAGAGCTTTGATTCACGAGAGCTTTTACGAATTTTGATTTTCAATGTTGTTCTTTTCACAAAAGAATTAAGCTCTATTTATAGGGAAAAACTGAGATTTGAATTTCAAATTTCGTTTGACTTTTGTCCCCAAAAATTTCGGAGAGAATTGCTCAAAAGATTTTAAAATTCAAATTCAAAACGTCTGAAAATTTCCAGCAGGTAGTCGACTCCCTCCTATAGGTAGTCGACTCCCAGAGGAATCTAGGAAATTTTCATCCCTGAGAAGTAGTCGACTCCCTACTTTTGGTAGTCGACTCCCAGAGGAGTTTTTCCTGTTGTTCTAGTCAAAAAGGGTAGTTAGCTCCAGGGTGCGTGGAGTTTCACTACGAGAATTATGAAGTGACTAGAAAAGCTCTTGAAAACTATTTTGAAGATAGTTAAAAATTATTTCGAAATCATTTGTGTGTGTGTTGTCTATTTGATATGGCTTTGACAAATACCCTAAAAGACACGACACACTCACACTAGACTCTGAACATGTCTTCGGAAGTTTAGTCAACTTGATGAAGTGAAGGTGAGCTTCTCTTTGAGCTTCTTGTTCTGTTTGAGCTTGAGCTTCATCACTTGAGTTTAGTCATGTTCGTCTCTGTCGTGGAGTATTGATGCGTGCTTCTTTGGAGTATAAGTAGAGCTTCTCGAAATCTGCACAGTTTTAAGTGTAGTGTAGTTAGTACACTAAGTATTCATTTGGTGTGCTCATCATCAAAATTTACTTGGGGTGGAATTCAATTTCCATCACTCTCCCCCTTTTTGATGATGACACCCAAATGAAAAATTTGAAGTAAGACATGAATATGAATAATATTTCAAGTATACTTACTCCCCCTGCTTTGATGCGGTTCTCCCCCTGCATCGAAGCTATTAGAAATACAATTCATTTCATATATTTTTCTCCCCCTTGTCATCAACAAAAAAATAAAAAGTAATTTCTACGGAACATTAAAATAAGAGGAATTCAATTCCATATGCCTGCAATGGAGATGTTAGTTCATAGGAACAACTGAGTTTGGCATAGTAGATAACTTCATAGTAGCTAGCATCACACAATAAGAGTTATTACAAACCATAGTTTAGAGAATCATTTTTAAAAAAGAACCATTGTTTTGAAAGAGAAGTTCATGAAGCTAAGGATGACCGCTGTTCTTTTTCAGTTCCTTGATCTCTTCAAGGATCAAAACAAGCGTCTCCTTAGTCATCTTGTTGCTTTTCACTACGATCTCCTTGAGGTCGTCCACCTTTTGATTGAGATCTTCAAATCCTTTCTCCTGTGAGATCTTCAATTTTCCAATCTTTTTCAGGAGCATCTCCTGAAGTTCAAGGATGTAAGCAGGAACTTCTTCTTCTTCCTCGCCGCTTTCTTTTTCTTCTTCTTCACTTTCTTCATCTGAATCTGAAATGACAACCTTCTTACCTCGCCTTGAGGATGATGATCCTCCTTCGGTAGCGATTTGCTCTTCAGTGACATTCTCATCAAGGTCATGATGGAGATTCATTCTCCCAAGAGCATGAACATCAAAGACGCGGGCAGTTTCTAGAATGGTTATTTCATGATCCAAAGGCACGTTAAAGCTAATGAATAGAATGGTCAGATAGTGCCCATGAGAAAGAGTGGAGGAAGGTCTGTCAGATGAAGCTGAAAGTAGGATGGAATCCATGATGACTTTGGCCCAATTCACACGAATGTTACCAAGAATGGCATAGATGCATTTAGCTTGTTTTTCAGAAAGAATAGCATGACTCCCAGATTTTTGAGTTATGTTATACGACAGAATATTAGCTAAGATTCTCGCCGGATAGCGAAGATGGCTACAAGGAAGTTTGGTCTGAAAGTGTTTACCAGGCAGATACATTCTCTCTAGGATATTCTCGTCAGTCATCTTAATTTTGTCAAGGATCATACCGGAGTATGGGATTCCTAGGGCTTCACCTAGGGATTTTACAGTTATTGCAAGTTTGGTATCCAGTACCTTAGTAATGAAACGACTTTTCACGAGATCATAATCCATGTTTGCATAAAAGAGATGAACAAGCCTAGGATAACATAGATACACATTTTCAGAGGAGAAAAAATTTGCTAAGTTTTGGAAATAGCAGACTGTCAATAGCGTAATTGATGACATCATGAAGTTTGACAAATCTTTCATGCAAGATTGGTTTCTTAGAAATTTTAACAAAATGTTCATAGGTAGTTGATTTGAAGAGATAGTGTAGGATGATTTCTTTCTCAGAATCAACATCAGCAGTAGCAGTTTTTCTCTTCTTAGAGAAAGCTCCTTTGAAAGGCATCTAGATAGAGTAAAAACAACAACAAAAACTATATTTTTACACTACTAGATAACCAAGAGAGGTGAAATGCTAAAGTTCATGGTAGTAAAAAAAAATTTTACCTTGAGTAAATTTGAAGGAAGATGAAAAATTGCTCCAAAAGTCCAAGCTTCAAGATGAAAACTCAAGAGAGGAGAGGGGAAAAGGAGGTAGTCGGCTACCTCTAGGGTTTTCTTGGGCTTTTGTTTGAAGAGGTGAAGAGATGAAGAGAAGTAAGAGCCATTAGATCTAGATTTGGGTGGCTAGGATGAGTTTTAGGCTTTAGTGGGTAAGTTGTCTTAACGGATCTTGACCCATCCACTCAAATAGAACCCAATAGGAGATAGTCAAAAAAAGAGCAACCCAGAAATTTACGCACTGGTAGTCGACTCCCTCCTGTAGGTAGTCGACTCCCTGCTGGGTTGAGACGTTTTCTCATCCCGGAGAAGGTTTGGTCCAGGTTGAGCGTGCTCTTTTAACAAGAAATATTTTTAGCAATAAAACACAATCATACATACAAATTAACTTATTTCAACTCATTTAAATAATTATATAAATATATAAAAAGAATAAAAGCATTTGTTCCGATTCAGCCGTTTGACTTCCTGAATTTTCTTCATTGTTTTCCTCCTTTTTAGAGCACCAGAAAAATAAGCGTTTTATGGTACTCTTTGGTTTTGAGTCCGAGGAGTTAGTCTTTAGGAAACCAAACCCAATATGGTTTAGTTCCTTCATGAACAATATAGTTATAATTTTTGTTAATGTGAATCTGTTGAACAAAGTTAGTAGCGTACCTTTCTTTTTGCTGATCAGATAATCTCTTTGGTACCCAGATGCTTAAAACATTATCGTTAGCATGATTCGTCCTAGTGTGCTTAACCCGTTTCTTGGTATGATGTGAATCATAGCCAAGTCCGGTTTTGCTAGATGAAGCTTTTTGATTATCTATTATATTATCTAGCTTCCCTTTTCCTTTATTGAAATTCTCAATAATTTTCATCGTAGCGTCGTATTTATCTTTGACGGATACGAGAAGATTATTCAGACTTTCAACCTTTTTATTTACTAGCAAAATATCTTTTTGTAGAAGATCATTTTTCTCTTTAAGAAGACTATTTTCTTTAATGACTTCTTCTTTTTCCTTAGTCTCTCTTTTAGCAATTCTAAGTGTTTTTCTATGTTCTTTAATGAGCTTTTCATGCATCTTGCATAGCTCTTTATATGCTCCCCTATAGTCCAAGTCTTCATCATCGCTTGACGATGACTCATTGTCGCTAGATGAATCATGATGCGAGCTTACCTTGGAGGATGTAGATGCCATGAAGCACATGTGTGCCGTCTCTCTTCTTTCATCATTATCTTCGTCTGAGGATTCGTCGGATGAAGAATCGTCGCTCTGGTCGAAGGCTGCATAGGCTTCTTTCTTTGGTCGTCGAAACTTGTTTCTTGTATTGGTTCGTCTTTCATTATTCTCTTTGTTCTTCCCACGATCTCTGGAATCACGGTTGTTTCTTTCCAATGGACAATCTCTCTTAACATGCCCTGGTTTATTGCAACCAAAACAAATAATACCGTTAGTGGGTCTAAAAGATCGTTTTCCATACTTACTTGTGATGAACTCTTTAAGGTTCTTTGAGATGAACGCGATGTGATCTTCTTTGTCCGTGTAGTCGGAGTCTTCTTCTTGAGCTTTGAATGCAAGATTTTTCTTCTTTGGTTTTTCTTCGATTTTCTTGTCTTCTTCAAGCTCGATCTCATATGCCATGAGATTTCCCATCAGTTCTTCGATGGTGAGATCCTTTACATTATGAGCTTCTCGAATGGCCGTAGTCTTTCCCTTCCATTCGGGTCGGAGGGATCTTAGTATCTTCATTACCTGTTCATACTCGGAAAGTTTCTTTCCTAGTCCTGCAAGCTCGTTTGTAATGTTAGTAAAACGAGTATTCACATCGGTGATACTCTCTCCTTCTTCCATTTTAAACGTTTCGAATTTTGAATGTAATACATTTATACGAGATTCTTTTACCTTTTCTGTACCTTCGTGACTTACCTGAAGAGTATGCCAAATTTGATGTGCTGTCTCACATTGGGAGACTCGATTGAACTCATTTCCTGTAACAACGCAAAACAAGGCATTCATTGCTTTTGCATTGAGGTTAGCTTTCTTCTTGTCGTCGATAGACCATTTTCCAAACTCAATGTCGGTGGGTGCGATGTACGGGACTTTGGTGATAGTCCAGGCTTCAATGTCCAATGACTCTAGGTGAGTCTTCATTCAGATCTTCCAGCTGGCGTAGTTGGTTCCGTTGAATAGAGGTGGTCGCATAGTGTTCAGTCCTTCGGAGTGAAAAGATGTTGACTCCATCACTATTGTAGCCTCGCTCTGATACCAAGTGTTGGATCCTGTGGATGGCAAGCAACATTAGAAGGGGGGGTTGAATAGTGTTGATCAAATACTAAAACTTTTTCGCTCAACGATATTAACACAAATAAATTCCTTCTAACGTTGCCTAAGAAACCAAGTAGAGTGATCTACGCTTGGTTCTTAATCAACAATATAATTTTAAAGTGCACAGCGAAATTTCACAGCAGGTAGTCGACTCCTTATGAGCAATATTCGACTCCCAGAGAATATGTTAGGACAAATAAGATTATAAATATGAATTTCAGCGTATATAGATAAAATTGATCTTTGCTGTAGATAGAAGATATAAATGTAAAGATAAATAAACACAGATCAACAATCGCAAACAAAAAGGATTTTATCTTGGTTCCCCGCAACCCGGGTACGTCCAGTCCCCGACCAATTTGGTACGAGATTTCCACTATCTGCCTTGGCAAATACAAGCACCTAACTTCACTTGTTAGGATTTTCAACGACCTAGCCTTGACCAGGATTTCCGAACACAACACCTAGACTTGTCTAGGGTTTACCCTTGCCTCACAAACCGAGGACTTTCCAACTGGCAACAACTAGACTTGTCTAGTGTTCCAACAATCAACACAATAAGAGATTTGTCCAATACTCTACAATAAATGATAGAGATTGGTAAATACACCCGATTCTATAGCCAATCAAAAGATAGACAATTTCTGTAGTGGCTTAATAGAATGATAGTCTAGATCACACAAAGATACGAGATAAGTTCTTTGTGATCTAGAGCTTTTTCAAAAATCCTTCAAATAAAATTAAAGAGAAATAATAGAGAGGATTTTGAAAAACAATTTAGCCAATAAAAATAATAATATGATCTTCAAAAAGAATTGAGAAAATATTGCAAGATCAAAACTGAAATTAAACTGGCTAGAGAGAAAAATTAGAGAGCTTTGATTCACGAGAGCTTTTACGAATTTTGATTTTCAATGTTGTTCTTTTCACAAAAGAATTAAGCTCTATTTATAGGGAAAAACTGAGATTTGAATTTCAAATTTCGTTTGACTTTTGTCCCAAAAATTTCGGAGAGAATTGCTCAAAAGATTTTAAAATTCAAATTCAAAACGTCTGAAAATTTCCAGCAGGTAGTCGACTCCCTCCTATAGGTAGTCGACTCCCAGAGGAATCTAGGAAATTTTCATCCCTGAGAAGTAGTCGACTCCCTACTTTTGGTAGTCGACTCCCAGAGGAGTTTTTCCTGTTGTTCTAGTCAAAAAGGGTAGTTAGCTCCAGGGTGCGTGGAGTTTCACTACGAGAATTATGAAGTGACTAGAAAAGCTCTTGAAAACTATTTTGAAGATAGTTAAAAATTATTTCGAAATCATTTGTGTGTGTGTGTTGTCTATTTGATATGGCTTTGACAAATACCCTAAAAGACACAACACACTCACACTAGACTCTGAACATGTCTTCGGAAGTTTAGTCAACTTGATGAAGTGAAGGTGAGCTTCTCTTTGAGCTTCTTGTTCTGTTTGAGCTTGAGCTTCATCACTTGAGTTTAGTCATGTTCGTCTTTGTCGTGGAGTATTGATGTGTGCTTCTTTGGAGTATAAGTAGAGCTTCTCGAAATCTGCACACTTTTAAGTGTAGTGTAGTTAGTACACTAAGTATTCATTTGGTGTGCTCATCATCAAAATTTACTTGGGGTGGAATTCAATTTCCATCAGAGGAGATAGAGGAGATCGGCACCGGTGGAAAATGGCCGGAGCACGACGCAATCGACGGAGGATATGGAAAGTCGAAGGGGTTGCGGGGGTTTTAGAGGGTCTGAGAGAGAGAGAGAGAGCACCGATTAGAGTGAGATCTAATCGGTGCAGAGGAGTATAAGTCGATTGGAATGCGAAAAGACACAACAGTCCCCGACGCAGTTAGTCGGTCACATTTCAAGCGCTGACCGACTAGATGACGATCTAGTCGGTCGGCCAATGAGCTTGAACCGACTAAGTGCAAACAGTAACTGAAGCCAACTTTAGGGCTTGAGTTAGTCGGTCTGAGTTCATTCACTGACTGACTAGAACTGAATCTAGTCGATCGGCCAATGAACTTGGACAGACTAAGAGAGTCCAAAAATTTGAAATTTAGAAATTTTGAGTTCTCTCCTAATCGCACTTGGACGAAACATCGAAATGCTCTCATATATCATTATACTACCCCATAAACATCGAAAATCTTAAATTTGACGTTTATGAATAAATCGAGCATAAATTCCGAAAATTTAACCAAAAAATCCAGAAAATCTCAACTAATCTAGCATGAGCATATATAAAAAAAGTTTAATATCATGCAAGATTATTGAAAAATATGAATCCTAAAGCTCGGATTCACCCATAATCCCCAATTCTGGACGTAACCGCACAAAGGAGTCTTCCTTTAGTGATTTCGTGAAAATATCGGCGATTTGCTTCTGGGTTTCAATGTACACTTAAATGATGTCCTTTTTAGCAACATGATCATCTAAGAAATGGTGACGGACATCTATGTGTTTAGAACGGGAATGGTGTACCGGATTCTTAGAGAGACATATTGCACTTTGGTTGTCCACCATGATAGGGCAAGTATCACAGTTTATACCAAAGTCTTTAAGAGTGTGTCTCATCCAAAGAACCTGAGCACACGCGGCACCGGCGGCAATATATTCCGCTTCGGTGGTTGAAAGTGATACGGAATTCTGCTTCTTGGAAAACCAAGAGACAAGAGAATTTCCTATAAAATGGCAAGTGCCACTAGTACTTTTCCTGTCGGATTTGCATCCCGCATAATCTGCGTCACTATATGAGATTAACTCATATGTGCTAGACTTTGGATAATATAATCCGTAGTCGAGAGTGTAACTTAAATAACGGAAAATACGTTTTACCGCTACTAAGTGAGATTCCTTAGGTTGAGACTGATAACGAGCACATACATATACGGCAAACATAATATCGGGCCTACTAGCAGTGAGATATAATAAACTTCCTATCATACCTCGATATAGACGAATGTCTACATCTTTACCGCCCGAGTCCTTATCAAGATGTGTAGTCGTGCTCATTGGAGTCTTCTTCCCGGAGGCATTCTCCATTCCAAATCGCTTTAGCAACTCCACCGTGTACTTGGTTTGGTGGATGAAGATTGCATCGTTCATTTGGTGAATTTGGAGACCTAAGAAATATTTGAGCTCACCCATGTGGCTCATCTCAAATTGATCCTTCATAACATTACAAAACTCTTCGCAAAGAGTGAAGTTAGTAGCACCGAAAATGATATCATCAACGTAAATTTGAACTAAAATAATATCATTATTCGAATACTTAACAAATAATGTAGAATCAACTTCACCCATTTTAAAACCCAAATCCAAAAGAAAATTCTTTAGACGGTCATACCAAGCTCGAGGAGCTTGTTTCAAATCGTAAAGTGCTTTCTTAAGTTTGAAAACGTGATTTGGAAATTTTTCATTTATAAAACCCGGAGGTTGAGAAACATAAACCTCCTCAACAACATCTCCGTTTTAAAACGCACTTTTTACATCCATTTGAAAGAGTTTAAAATATTTATGGCATGCAAAAGATAACAATAATCTAATAGATTCTAATCTAGCTACCAGAGTAAAGGATTCTTCGAAATCTATACATTCCTCTTGCCGGTAGCCTTGAGCTACTAACCGAGCTTTGTTCCGGACGACGATTTGGTTTTCGTCGGTCTTTTTCTTGAAAATCCACTTCGTTCCTATAACGGTGTGGTTCTTCGAAGGCAATGGAACAAGCTCCCAAACCTCATTCCTCTCGAATTGAGTGAGTTCCTCCCCCATGGCTAAGATCCAAGCACCATCTTCACACGCTTCGTTAATATTCTTTGGCCCTATTGAGGAGGCAAAGGCACAAGGAGCGAAGTAGTTGACTTGAGATCTCGTCTTGACACTATCAAGGATGTTGCCAATGACTTGCTCATGGGATGGTCATGAACAGTATGAAGCCATTTGAGAATTCCCTGATCACTAGGGACATTCTCAAAAGATTCATTAGTAGGGTTAGTATCAATAGAATCAATAGAATTAGAATTACCAATAGAATCACATAAGACATTGATTCGGGATATAAATTGCATATTTTCCCCCCTAACTATCCCTATTTTGTGCTAATGATTAGGCTTAAAATTGCTCTTTTTGGGGATATTTTCATTTCATATTATTTTCGGGGCTTATTCTCATTCTTGGCACAAAATACGGATTTTATCGTCGTTATTGGCTTCCTATTATTTTTCATATGCTCCTGCTATTATTTCGATCATATCCCCATTTTTGGGAATTATTTGAGCATGTGGATATTTTATATGGATTATTTGGGGGTCAATATTGTTTTTTTAATAGTCATTATATTTATTTTCACATCATATGGACTAATTTCCACTTCTCCTATTTTTCAGGTACTCCTGGGAGTCTTGGGGAATTTCCATTTTTTGGGAATTTTCTGGGATTTTCTGGGATTTTTCGGTATTTTTGGGGATTTATTCGGAGCAAGAGAAGCAAGAATGGCAGTTCTGTAATTTTGAAAAGAAAAAAAAATTTAAAAAAAAATAAAATAAAAAGGCCCGCAGCGCTGAGCGGGCCGCTGCGAAAATTTAAAAAAAAAAGTTTTTTTTTAATATACAAATCGAGCGGGCCGGCCTGCGGCCGGGCCGCTCTTCGTTTTTGCGGAGCGGGGAGCCCGCCCACTGAAGCGGGCGGGCGGGCGATCGGGGCCAGGATCCGACCCGGCCCCCTGAGCTGCGGCGCGCGCTGTGACGTTTTTTGCGGGTCGGGGAGCGAAAAACCCGACCCGCAATGCCTTAAAACAGCCCTGGGTGCGAATTTTGACAGGGGTTGATTTTTTTTGAGCTGCTCTCGGCCAGAAGTGGATTTTTGGGGGTTTTGAGTTTTTTTTAGGGCTTTGGATGGGGGAGGAGGCCATGGATTGAGCTTGGAGCTTGGAGGAGCACTTGGGAGAGGAGAACATCATCCTTGAGTGACACATTGGTGAAATTTTTCCAAACTCTTGTGTATTTGATTTAGGGTTTTGTATTTTAATTGGATGTTAATTTTGAGTAAAGATTACTCCTGTTTCTCTATGATCCTGTAAATTTTGCTTGTGTGGTTGTGTTTGGGGATTGTTGTTGTTGGATTGAGAATTTCATCTTTAGCATAATTTTATCTTCAAAAATTTGTGTATGAAACTTGTGTTATTCTGTTTATTGGAACCCTAAAGGGAAATCCAAGAAGAGGATAATCCTAGCGGACCCTCTCTAATGCGCTTATTGTTAATTACTCGCATGAGTTTCATTCACTACTTATTGCACCCCACATGTTCGATGAAATGCCGTATTTTCCGATTGAGTTCCCTTAGCCGGGAGATCAATTGAGTTATATATATGGATGATTTCTTGCGCCCACGGCCTCATTCGCATGCACACCACACGAGTCCTCCTCGTTACTTGCCGATTCGGCCATCCACCCCTACCCATTTAGGTTAGAATTTTTAGTTTCTTCATGTTTTCACCACACTTTTTCTCACACTTATCCACCGTTAGTTGAGGTAGTTGTAACACACTTTATTTTTCTTTATCAATCAATTTTGTGAAAATAGAACGACTTGTCCCTGTGATCCGACCCGGTACTCACCGGTTATTTTTATATTGCATTGACGCTCCTACGCTTGGGAGTGGAAGGCGTGCACCGTGCGCGTTTTCCGAGTCAACCAATTGGCGCCGTTGCCGGGGACAACGGTTTCTAGTATTAACAATTTTTGATTGATTTTGAAACTTTTAGTGTGATGCTTCTATCTCTTAGTGTGTGTCTTTTTATTTGTTTATTTTCCATTTTTTGAGTCTTTTTGCTTGTTTATTTTCATTTTCTTGGAATTTTTTTTTAAACAACAGCATGACATCATCTTTAGATTTTTCGGACGTTGATTTGGAGGATATCCCACTTCCGCCATACTTCCATGGCACGGAGTGGGAGAACCCTCATTTACATATAAAAAATTTGAAGAGTGGATGTTTTCATGTCTTGGTGGGAATATTGATGATGATTGCATATATTTTAGATTCTTTCCCGATTCTTTACAGGATGATGCTAGACTTTGGTTTGATTCATTGTCTCTGGACTCACATTTTACCTGGTTGTCATTTCAGGCTGAATTTCTCCGGGTATTTTTGCCTATCTTTTTGGAGCAGGTACAGGGGCGGCAGGCCGTGGAGCATATAGAGAGCTTTACCCAGGCTGAGTGGGAGGCCTACCATCAGACTTGGCAGAGGTTCACCGATTTGGTGCTTGTGTGCCCACACCAGAGCTTTCACGAGGATCATCTTCTGCAGATCTTCTACACAGGATTATTGCCATCTGGGCGAGATTTGGTGCAGATGAGCTGCGGTGGAGAGTTCTTTGACTATTCGACCGAGGATTCGTGGTGTTACCTGAGGGACCTTGCAGAGTGGGAGCGGACTGAGCCATCTGGAGAGCCGTCACTTGGATATGAGGATGATGGCCAGTCCCAGTTTCTACTTCAGGATGCAGAGCTGCAGGCCCAGTGTCAGCTTGAGGAGCCACCTTTGGGCTCTTTTCCTTGCGACCCCATGGGATACAGAGCAGAGCATGAGGATGGGTTGCATGAGAGCCAGGTAGAGGACATTGAGCATATACATTTTGATGAGTCGGAGGAGACAGATGATGGAGTGCGTGTCGACCACGACGGTGACACGATGCATTTTCATTTTGAGGTTGATGATGAAGTGGATGTGCATGATGGCCGAGAGCAGATCGAGTACACCATGGAGCCTGAGCCACAGGCCACTTCAGAGTTAGCTTCACAGGTCGAGGCGGTTGAGTATTTTGGGAGGACGACCGAGATGAGCTATTTCTGGGATGGCGAGGATGATGCGTGCTTGGATTTGCCCGAGACGTGTCTACCTCCAGTCCTATCACAGATGTCACTTCCCTCGCCTCAGGATGCGCACTTGCCAGTCATCGAGGAGGTTTGTGAGGAGCAGTTATCAGATGTGGGGAGTGCCGCAGAGACTGTTGGTGTTGATATTGATGTCGAGGAAGAGGATAGCGACAGGGATTGCGAGATGGTATATATTGAGCCCGAGCTCCCTCTTACTCCAGTTTTCTCTCTGCAGCCACTTCCACCTCCTCCTGAGGCCGTGCATCATGCCACATCTAGCACCGTATTTCAGGGAAGTTTCCACCATCTCATGCCTTGCATTTCTGAAGCCCAATTTGCACTTCCACATATTTTTGCTTCAGATTGTCGTCCATTGCATTTAAATTGTTTTATTTGTTTTGACGACCCGATTTGGAATGCTTTTGCAGGGCATGAGGACATGACTTGGATTGATGCAGCTCGTCTCCCACGTGATCCATATTATCCAAAGGAGATGCTTGGAGTTGCATTGCTGGAATCCAAGGAGGCCGGTGGTGGCCTAGCTCCAAAGCAGCTGGCGGAGGAGCAAAAGGATATGATCGAGCAGCTACCACCACCGTTATACATTCGAGATCCGCCATTTGCCATGGTGTGTTCTTTCCATGTAGTGTAAATAAATAAAATTAAAAGTTAGTTTGCTTTTGCATTTTTCTTTCGTATGCATTTCTTTTCTTTTTTAGGATCTTTTGCCAAGATCTAGTACTCTCCCAACATTGAGGACAATGCTTATTTTAAGTTGGGGGGAGAGTGTTAGAATCTTTAGGTTTGTTAGGATTTTGGCCTAATTTTTTTTTTTTTTTTTTGAGATTCCTCCATGTTTCACCTCATTCCATGAATGTCATTGCATATCATATTTTGGCCTCTCTTATCCTTACGCCATTAGCTTTGTTTAGTCCCTACTTGCTTAATGCCATGCGATTTTTCGGATTATCATTTTGGTATCGATTTCTCAATGTTTGATTGGCACGTTTTGATTTCTTTTCCAATTTGGAGTCGAATGTTAATATACCATGTATGAAGCTATTTCATATGTCGTGATATCTCTTTGAAACAATTTGGGAAAAGTTTGGTGTAAGTGATTGCATGTGTTGGGATGAATGGTGTAGTTTTTAATTGGATTGGATTTGGCCAATTGTGCATGCTTTGTTTTCCTCTTAGGAGTGGGTGGATGAGTTGCTAATTCATGTTGGAATGAGAAAAAAGAGAGTTAATATAAGTGAATGTTTCTTTCTAATTGAATCGAGTAGCCGGTGCCCCACGAAACATTGGGGAGGACGCCAAAGATGAGATTTAGGAGATCATTCCATCCATTTGCATATATAGCGTCATCGCGTGTATGCAAATGTGTCGGTGTTTGCATTTATAGCGTTATCGCGTGAATGCAAAACATAAACATGAAAAATCCAAAAACAAACAAAAAAAAGAGAAAAAGAAAAGAAAAAGAAAAAAAATGAATGAATAAGCTTCATGAATGATGCAATCTCATCTCCCACCACTTAGAAGGAATTTCTTTTTGTCTTGGCCACTTTCATGGAAATTGGAAATTTTGACATCGTGATATCCCGATACGTGTGATACGGGGCTTATTTCTTCACTTTTCTTTGAATTGGATTGAGGGGAGTATCATTTGTTGTTTGCTTTCATATATTTGGTATATTGGCTTTGAAATCAATTGGAAATATCATTTTGGGGTGTGCCATGATGATATCGAGGATTTGGTGCATGTTTTTCAATTTAATCCGAATTTATCGCATATTTTGCTAGGGACTAGCAAAAAGCTAGTTGGGGGGTGTGATTCGGGATATAAATTGCATATTTTCCCCCCTAACTATCCCTATTTTGTGCTAATGATTAGGCTTAAATTGCTCTTTTTGGGGATATTTTCATTTCATATCATTTTCGGGGCTTATTCTCATTCTTGGCACAAAATACGGATTTTATCGTCGTTATTGGCTTCCTATTATTTTTCATATGCTCCTGCTATTATTTCGATCATATCCCCATTTTTTGGGAATTATTTGAGCATGTGGATATTTTATATGGATTATTTGGAGGTCAATATTGTTTTTTTAATAGTCATTATATTTATTTTCACATCATATGGACTAATTTTTCCTTCTCATATTTTTCAGGTACCCCCAGGAGTCTTGGGGAGTTTCCAGAATTTTTTGGGAATTTTCTGGACCTCCTAGGTATTTTTTGTGGATTTTTGGAGGGGGAAATGGGTTTTAAAAAGACCCAGAAAATGAAATTATTTGGGCGCCACGTTCTGTACCACTGGGCGCCACGTGGCGCCAAATCTCAAAAAATCGCGCTGTTTTAAAAATAAAATAAAATATTTTTTTTATTGTGCAGGCCGGCGGCCCGCTCAGCGAGCGGGCCGCTCATCTGTTAAATTAAAAAAAAAATTATTAAAAATTTTTTTAATATACAACTGCGGAGCGGGCCGGCCTGCGGCCGGCCCGCTCTTCGTTTTTGCGGAGCGGGGAGCCCGCCCGCTGAAGCGGGCGGGCGGGCGATCGGGGCCGGGATCCGACCCGGCCCCCTGAGCTGCGGCGCGCGCTGTGACGTTTTTTGCGGGTCGGGGAGCGAAAAACCCGACCCGCAATGCCTTAAAACAGCCCTGGGTGCGAATTTTGACAGGGGTTGATTTTTTTTGAGCTGCTCTCGGCCAGAAGTGGATTTTTGGGGGTTTTGAGTTTTTTTTAGGGCTTTGGATGGGGGAGGAGGCCATGGATTGAGCTTGGAGCTTGGAGGAGCACTTGGGAGAGGAGAACTTCATCCTTGAGTGACACATTGGTGAAATTTTTCCAAACTCTTGTGTATTTGATTTAGGGTTTTGTATTGTAATTGGATGTTAATTTTGAGTAAAGATTACTCCTGTTTCTCTATGATCCTTTAAATTTTGCTTGTGTGGTTGTGTTTGGGGATTGTTGTTGTTGGATTGAGAATTTCATCTTTAGCATAATTTTATCTTCAAAAATTTGTGTATGAAACTTGTGTTATTCTGTTTATTGGAACCCTAAAGGGAAATCCAAGAAGAGGATAATCCTAGCGGACCCTCTCTAATGCGCTTATTGTTAATTACTCGCATGAGTTTCATTCACTACTTATTGCACCCCACATGTTCGATGAAATGCCGTATTTTCCGATTGAGTTCCCTTAGCCAGGAGATCAATTGAGTTATATATATGGATGATTTCTTGCGCCCACGGCCTCATTCGCATGCACACCACACGAGTCCTCCTCGTTACTTGCCGATTCGGCCATCCACCCCTACCCATTTAGGTTAGAATTTTTAGTTTCTTCATGTTTTCACCACACTTTTTCTCACACTTATCCACCGTTAGTTGAGGTAGTTGTAACACACTTTATTTTTCTTTATCAATCAATTTTGTGAAAATAGAACGAATTGTCCCTGTGATCCGACCTGGTACTCACCGGTTATTTTTATATTGCATTGACGCTCCTACGCTTGGGAGCGGAAGGCGTGCACCGTGCGCGTTTTCCGAGTCAACCAGACATCCATGGAGTCGTCATCATTAGTAATTCTAGTAGGGACAAAACCTTCATTAAATGAAACATGAAGTGATTCCTCGATCGTTGAGGTTCGTTTGTTGTATATCCGGTAGGCTTTGCTACGGGAGGAATATCCAACAAATATCCCCTCATCGGATCTTGGATCAAATTTGTCCAAACTACCATACGTGTTTTTAATAAAACATTTTGCGCCGAAAACACGAAAATGTTTAACTTGAGGCAATCTACCAAACAACAATTCATAACAAGTTTGTTTGGTGCCGGGCCTCAAAAGTATTCTATTAAACACGTAGCAAGCGGTATGTACCGCTTCCGCCCAAAATTGATGGCCAAGTTGGCTATCATCAAGCATAGTGCGAGCACATTCCACTAGTGTCCTACTCTTCCTCTCAACAATACCATTTTGAGGGGGTGCGCGAGGGAAAGAAAAGGTGTGAGTAATACCAACTTCATCACAAAAATTTGAGAAAGACTCATTCTCAAATTCCCATCCATGATCACTACGAATAGTGACAATGGTGGTTCCAATGAGATTTTGTACTTTCTTAACAAATATTGTGAAGTTTTCAAAAACATCATTTTTATTACTTAAGGAAAATACCCAAGTAAATCTAGAAAAGTCATCAACGATGACAAGTCCATATCGTGCATTTCCTAATGAAGCAACTCTAGTTGGCCCAAAAAGATCTAGATGTAAAAGCTCTAGAGGCCGCTTAGATGAAATGCTTTTCTTAGGTTTAAAAGACGATTTTGGAAGCTTGCCTCGTTGACACGAGTCACAAAATCTTTTCTTATGAAAGACAATCTTAAGAAATCATTTAATAGAATTTAACTTGGAAAGCTTAAAAAGTGTTCCAAAGTTCACATGACCAAAACGTCGATGCCATAAGTGTTGTTCACTTGTGTTGGCAATGAGACATTGTTCATGTGATTTTGGAAGATCTAATATATAGATATCCTTATGGCGTGTGCCAGAGAATAATACATCATTAGTATTTTTATTCAAAATATGGCACATTCCTTTCGCAAAGCTAACTTTGTAACCTTTGTCACAAAGTTGGCTTATTGATATAAGATTGTGGTTTAATCCTTTAACAAGTTAGACATCACTTATTAGTGGTTTAGAAGGATTACCTACTTTACCAACACCTATGATGGTTCCGCTCTCGTTGGCTCCAAAGACGACTCGGTTCCCATTTGCAATGGACACCACTCCGGAGAGCAATTGAGCATCACCCGTCATGTGTTTTGAACACCCGCTATCGAGTATCCAATTATTCTTGGAGCTAAATTTTGATTTGTTGCTCCGTTTCTTTTTCTTGAGTACCTAAAGATAAACATATCATTCCATGGTACCCAAGGTCATTGGGTCCTAAAAGATTAGATCTTTGGAAGCCAAGTCCAATTGGACTTAGACTTCCCCACATAATCATCATTATGCACTACATTCATGAAATAAGAATTCATGTAAACTTGTTTTTCATGCATATTTGTGTCTTTCGGGCTCCAAATAGTGAAGATTTTGGGAGCCATATCCCTATTAGGAGCATGCATGCGTTGTTGATTTCTACGTGATGCATGTCGTGGATAGGCATATGGCACATGATGAAATGGTGCATGATGATAATTGTTCATATGATGATGTGGGTGAACATATGCATGTGGAGGAACACGTCCGTGAGGGTGTCTCACTTGGTGTGCACGTGCACGTGGATGTGGTGCATAAAAATCATCATATGTGTGAACATGTGGAGTAGGAGGTGTGTTCCTACGTGGCATGGTATTAGTGTACATAAAAGCATGACCCTTCTTTGGAGGTCCACCCAAAGTGGGTTTCTTTCCAAAAGAGGGTGTGTACGAAGTGGAAGCACCATTGGTAGATGAACTACCAATAGAGTATTTGCTCCCACTCGTTGAGGCATCGGAAGTTGGCCTAACAAAGGTAGTAGACGATTTGGATGAATTTTCCATCTTATACCCCAAGCCAATGCGATGATTGGCCGGAAGTAAGTCATTTATGATATTATCCAAATGATCCTTACCTTTATTGAATTTGTTAATCCGGCCTAATGTGGACTCATACTTCTAGGTGAGAGAAAGTATAGCAGCATCCAAAGTGGACACTTGAGTGGTGAGTACACAAACACGAGACTTGAGATTCTCATTCTCAATACTCAAAGTTGAGTTTCGAGAAATCAAATCCGACATCTCATGTTCATCCGATTCCTCAATATGAACATGCTCAAGTTGAGATTTGAGATTTACAATCTCATTTCTCAAGTCTTCAACAACGGTTTCGTTGTTGATGACGATAGGTTTAGGCGAGGTTTGGAGACTAACTAATTCATCTTTGGTCTTAGTATATCTATTTACTAATTTAGAATATTTAGACCAAATTTGCTCGTTAGCTAATCTAAGTTCGTCCATAGTTACCTCATCTCCTTCATCCTCGTTATCATCGGAGGAAGACTCTTGAACATGCTCCTCTCTAGCCATGAAGCACATGTGTGCTTGCTCCACTTGCTCATCATCCGACTCTCCACTTGACAAGTCCTCGAAGTCGGTGAATGTCCCGAGAAGCCCTTTCTTGTACCCTTTCTTGTACTTCTTTGACTTGTCGAACTTGGGCGCCTTCCATGTGTCCCGACAATCCGCTTTCATGTGTCCTGGCTTGTTGCATTTGAAACACAAAGGAGCGGATGCGTAGAAGAACTAAATTTTGATTTGTTCTTGAAATTACCTTTTCGGAAGAATCGATTGAACTTCTTTGCCATGAGGGCAATGGATTCCAAGTCCAACTCTTCTTCCAATTCTTCATCAGCGGTAGATGTAGATGTAGATGGAGCGGCTTTGAACGCAATCGCCTTTTTCTTTGGCTTGTCTTGCTTCAAGTAGGACTTCATCTTGTCCTGCAACTTTAGTTTGCTATCCTTGCGTACCTCATAAGACAACAAGGTATCCATTAGTTGGATAACAGTATATTTACTCATATCATTACCTTCCTCGATGGCGAAGATACGCTTTTCCCAACAAGAAGGAAGTCCGTCAATTATCTTTGAGACTTTCTCCTTTTGGGTGTATGTCTTACCAAGAGCCTCCAACTCATTGGTGATGTCGACGAAGCGAGCATAGTACTCCTTCATCTTCTTACCCTGTTGCATATGAAATAACTCGTAATCTTTATTTACAACTACGAGTTTGGAGTCTCTTACCCTACTCGTTTCTTCATGCAAGATGAGGAGGGAGTTCCAGATTTGATATGCACTCTTACATGTGCATATCTTGTTGAAGTTCTCGAGCTCCAAAGCGCATTACAAGGCATTCATTACCTTGGCATTGCTTACCTCCGCGACGACCTCCGTGGTAGTCCACTTAGCGAAATCCTCTTCTTCGGGCTCGACGTACTCCGTCAACGTGGCTCTCCACAGTGAAGCGCTCCGGAGGAAAGTTTCCATCCGGCATTTCCAGTGCCCATAGTTGGTACCGTTGAAGAAAGAAGGCCTAGTCGAGGAGTGTCCTTCCATCACCGAAGAAGCTCCTTCATGGTTCCTGAAGATGCTGTAGTCTGAAGGTGGACGTACGGTTTTGTTGTTGTTGGAAGACATAGCTAGGTACTTGGCTCTGATACCAAATATAATGCCCTACGTAGCTACTGCACAAGTACTAGAGGGGGGGTGAATAGTACTTTAAAATAATTAAGAAGATAATTTCTAATTATCTTGCAAACTCAACCAACAATTCGGAAATGTAAATATTGACAACAAAGAAGTGCAATCACAAACAGACGATATAATGGGTTCGGATCCACCCAAGTCTCCCCGACTTGTTCCCGGTGATCCTGCGTCCCAAACGCCCGGATCCCATCCGGCTACTTGAGTTAGAAATCTCTAACTCAAATTTGCACTATGAAATACTTGTAGAAAACCTCTACAAGATCACATCATTCACAAATGAAATTGTGACTCCCACAAACCGGGATCACACACAAACTCTCACAACCGAGAGTAAAACTTGCAATATTCAAAGTTAAATGAATACGAACTTACCAACAAAATCTTATGCCTTGAGTATAACTTACGATTTAGGGCAAGGAGGATTTTGGAGGAGAAGAATGGCACCAAACCCTAGCTCCAAGTAGATGACCAGTAATGGAAGCCTAGGGAGGAGTTGGTGACCTAGAATCAAGCTCTTGGCTTGGAAGGCTCATAATCAATGAATCTCTCTTTTGAAATAAGAGTGAGGGAGAGATTCTTGAGTGAAATGACTGAGCTTTGAATGAGAATTAATTGCTTCTATTTGATCTCTAAACTTCAATAAATATCAGCCTTGAATGCTATGAAAGCAGCACTCCAAGTATATATAGGATAGAGGAAAGAGAGAGCAAAATTCGTGGCATTTAATGCTCCAACGGCTCTATTCAGAAGTAGACTAGTCGATCAAAGAAGGATCACTGACCGACTAGTTCATCAACTAGTCGGTCGGTGATTCAACATGAACCGACTAACTGAAGAACAGCCAAAAGTTAAAGTTCAGAAGATAGAGAACTAGTCGGTCCAAGAAGACTTGCCAACCGACTAGTTTCACAACTAGTCGGTCGGTGAGTGTTCTTTGACCGACTAAGAGTCAAAATAGTATAGGCTGAAATCAAGTTGAACTAGTCGGTCTGAGAACAAATTCCAACCGACTAGTTTCTCAACTAGTCGGTCGACAAATGTTCTTAGACCGACTAATGATAAACAGTAGCTGAGGCTGAAAAACTGAACACAGAACAAGTCGGTCTAAGAAGGATTCCTAACCGACTAGTTTCACAACTAGTCGGTCGGTGAACCTTCTTGGACCGAATAACTGTAAACAGTGAATGAGCTGAAATTAGTCAAGGCATTCTAGTCGGTTCAAGAAGCATTGCCGATCGACTAGATTGCCATCTAGTCGGTTGGTTCTTCTTCTTGAACCAACTAACATGCACAAAAAGCCGTGAAATGAAGCGCGAAGCTTCGGAAAAGTTTCTATGGGCTTTTAATAAGATCCTAGCTCTAAGATATGATCGTTATGAAAATTAAAACGTAAGACCTACTCAAGGCTTAACAATCTACGAAACGAAGCTAGAAGACTATAAATAAAACTTGACGAACCGTCTTCAATCGCTTCGATTCGAATCTCTTGACTTCAATAATGGTCCTTGAGCTTCAACGAAGCTTCACGTATACCATCACGCGCTTTGAGAAGTCTCGAGATGTCGCTTTTGATGTTCATAGAAATTTGGCGACGATCTCCATAACTGCGCTCACAAAGAGTTAGTTCACGATATTTATGTTTGTTCATCATCAAAACCAAATCCGGGGAATCAATACTCAACCGTTACTACATACCTATATGGCAACCTAGACCGAGACATCTATATGAGATTGCCTGATGGTTATTCTTTGCCTGAAGCACTAAAAGAGAGAGAACGTGACATCTACTCAGTGAAACTGCAAAGATCATTATATGGTCTAAAACAATCTGGAAGGATGTGGTATAACAGACTGAGCGATTTCCTTTCAAAACAAGGATTCTCAAACGACCCAGTCTGTCCTTGCATCTTTATAAGAGCAAATGCAACAGGATTTGTAATCATAGCCGTCTATGTGGACGACTTGAACCTCATCGGATCTCCTGAAGAGATCGCAGAAATTTCTAGAAGCTTGACAGAAACCTTCGAGATGAAAGACATCGGAAAGTCAAAATTCTGTTTATGTCTTCAAATAGAGCATCTTAACGATGGGATCCTGTTACATCAGTCAACTTACACATCGAACTTATTGAAAAAGTTTCAGATGGATAAGTGCCACCCCCTCAGTACTCCAATGGTCGTCAATTCATTGGATGTACATAAAGACCCCTTGTGGCCGCTGGAAGAGGGGGAGGAAGCACTAGGACCCGAAGTGTCTTATCTAAGTGCTATCGGTGCACTCCTTTACCTGACTAACTGCACTCGCCCTGACATAGCATTTGCAGTCAACTTACTAGCCAGATATAGTGCTGAACCTACACAACGGCACTGGGCCGGAGTTAAGCATCTTCTGCGCTACCTCCAAGGGTCCATAGACTTAGGTCTATTCTACAGGAAAGGGGCATCAACTGGTTTAGTTGGTTATGCTGATGCTGGATACAGGTCCGATCCTCATACAGAAAAGTCTCAGACAGGATATATGTTTACTTATGGCGGCACAGCCATATCCTGGAGATCTGTAAAGCAGACCATGCCGACCGTCTCATCCACTCACTCAGAGCTCCTAGCGATCCACGAAGCAAGCAAGGAAAGTTTTTGGCTACGCTCTATGATCCAACACATCCTCACCTCCACCGGCCTGATGACCGGTGTTCTTGCGCCTACTCCACTTCATGAAGACAATGCAGCATGTATAGCCCAGCTACATGACGGCTACATCAAAGGCGACAAGACGAAGCATATCTCCCCCAAGTTCTTCTGGACGCACGACCTTCATAAGCAGAAGCAGATTGAGGTACAGAAGATCCAATCATGTAATAACTTGGCGGATTTGCTTACCAAATCCCTGCCTATTAGTATCTTTGAGAAACTTGTATATGGTATTGGGATGAGGAGAGTGAGAAAATGTAAACTGGGCCAGGATGAGAGGACTATGAACTCATAGATACATAGGAGACTGATATATAGATTCATAGGAAATCTGCAAGCCTGAAGCTTGGTCAGATGAGGGGGAGTCAACCGCAGAGTTGTACTCTTTTCCCTTGGATATTGGTTTTTTCCCACAGGGTTTTCCGTAGTCAAGGTTTTGACGAGGCAACCTCGTTGACTCTGGATCCTGAAGTATCCATCCCTAAACACATCCCTAAAATGGGTGAAGTTATGGATTACTGTTCTTTATTTAACAAGGCAGTTATCCTAACTCGGATCCTGAAGAATCCACCTCTTATTCCCTAATATGAGGGTAGGGGGCTCTTAACCCTCTACACTTATTTCCCTACTTTTCCCTTCACAACAAAACGATATTTATAAATAACCGAATATTAAAATTGTATTTGCAACCGTACCTATACCTAAAAAGCTAAAAAACCTTGTGCGAAATAGATCCAGAACCGAAGCATATTAACAAACAAGCAAAATCCATATCACCACAAAAATCACCCCCTTTTAGATATAAAATCTCTCTAAAACACTTGCCATTAGACAGTATATAACCCACAAATCATCAAAATCACTTATCCCAAACCTAATCCTCATTCCTTTTGTATTTGGTCGGTAGCACATGGTGGAAACAATTCCTGGTTCTACCCTTGAACATATATATAATTTATATTTGCATATTAGCACAACGTTGGATTAAAATCCAACTATTTTGGATAAGTGTCAACATGATGTACATCAACGAGTACTCTTCCTAAAAATTGATACTCAATATCGAGAGATGTGGAAATGCGACAATCGTTGGCATGTTCTAATCCAGAACACATTGACGTTGCATCTTATCGTCAGCCGTCCACCCTTGACCGGCCTAACGGAATCAAGCCTACAACTGATTACCTACGCGAAATATAATATTCTCACCCAGACCTTGAGATTTACTAATTAGCCTAATTAAAAAATTCAAAAACCTCCTTCTCGCGGTCTTTTATTTCTCCACGTCAGCATGCTGGCCACCAACTCTGAGCACGCACGGCCCAAAATCCTGCAGCAGTTTCCATGTGCCATGCTTTCGCACTTTGCACACACACGTTACCGGACAAAAGTTGATGCAGTCACTTTCTCCACGTCGTGAAATTCCTGGGTTCTTTAGCAAAACTAATGCATATCGTCACTTTCAAAGACAAGGGCCGGTTTGCAAACGTTATCCACAACCGCCACACCAACATCGACGTCCACATTTTCCGTCCACTTTGCCGGCGGCTTCGGCTCCAGTCGGCTTGGGCTCATTTTTGCCACCACTAATTACATCTATGCCACCCTGTTTAATCAAAATTTGTTTTAAAATTACACTTCAAAATTTCAAACCGACCTATGTCCTTATTGCCTGTTCTGTTTTCACTTTTTTTTATTTTAAGACGAAATGGTCCATTGACAAAATTATTTTTTCTTCTAGATGCCACCAAGAAAACTTCATTGTCATTGTCTTGGTAGCTTAGGACTCAAGCAAATAAAAAATAGAATAATTCGATCTACACGTGTCGGGAAGTCTTTGTCTCTGAGGCTTCCATTCTAACAACGGCACTGTACTTTGGAATTACGGATAATCAAAGCATCTATTTGTACACCCACGTCATCCAGTCAAGTTCATGCAGTCCCTTTTCATATGTCTGCTTTTGTTCCGAAACAAACTGAGGCGTGCTATCTACACCTCAACGTTCAAGGTGTATGCACGGAAATTTTGCAGACACGACTGTGAAAAGACCCGTAATCACAACGTGGAAAAGTTACTCCGTTTGTTTTGCATGTGAAGCTGAGATGGTTGCCCCCACCGATCACATCATTTCCATTTCCATCAGCCGCAACTGTTTCCACGTGAAGAGAGAGAGAGAGAGAGAGAGAGAGAGAGAGAGAGAGAGAGAGAGAGAGACGGTGGGCCCTCCATCGATTAATCTCAACTTCACAGGCCACACTCTCTCCCGCTGTCTTCGACGGGCATGCGGCGGCGGGAGCAGCTGACTAAGCGGCGGCGGGAGCACTAAGCAGCAACACGGCTGTTGAGTTGGTCGTCGTCAGGAGTGGGTTGCAGCACTAAGCAGCGGTAGCAGCGGAAGTAGGGTAAGAAGCATGCATGGCAATACCGCAGAGCCATTGCTTGGCATCCACGTCTCTCTCCATCCTTATGTATCCTTTCTCCCCCCCACGATGGCCCCCACGAGTTCTTCACCACCCAGTACTTTGTCCCTTCGATCCCCTTGCTGTACTCGACGGCCGTCACGCCGTGATCGAGATCGGTACCTGTTTCAGAGTGTTTTCTCACTACAGTATCGTTGACCGTGGACTGCCCGGTCAACGTGGTCAAGGGGCCGATTAGGGTCCCTTGGGTGCGTCGAGCGCGTGTAGAGATATTTCAGAGTGTTTTCTCACTACAGTATCGTTGACCGTGGACTG
This sequence comes from Scilla litardierei, assembly GCA_030789695.1. NCBI lineage: Eukaryota > Viridiplantae > Streptophyta > Magnoliopsida > Asparagales > Asparagaceae > Scilla > Scilla litardierei. Next base: position 62,301,612 of record CM061131.1, read on the forward strand.
CCCGGTCAACGTGGTCAAGGGGCCGATTAGGGTCCCTTGGGTGCGTCGAGCGCGTGTAGACGCGACGCGAATCAGAGATGTAGTCGACGCAGAGCACGTCAGCTGGGCCGGGTCTGGATCCTCGGCCTCTGGGGGGCTGAGGGGAAGCCTCGGCCCGGTGTGAGGTGCTCGGCCTCGGACGGTCGGACGACGAGGGGAAGCCTCGGCGCCTTGGCTTGACGCGCGACCGACGCGGAGCTGAGGGGAAGCCTCGGCTCGGATGGGTGCGCTCGACCTCGGTCTCTCCTGGCGTCGAGGGGTGGCCTCGATGCCTTGGCTGATGCTTGATGGCGTTCGCCTGGTGTCGAAGGGAAGCTTCGGCACTTGGATCTAACGTCTTTCTGAACAGACGAGAACACTCGTCAGCGAGACCGAACCTTGGTTCCGGCCAAATCCCCTCCGATGCCTAAGTCAGATGACAGTCTGAAAGAGGAGGCTCGGCGGGGACGGTTCGACTCGAGAGAAGATCGGAACGACGTCCTCCGACGCGAGCGGGGGGGAGGAGATGAAGTGGGGGAACTAGGTCGTTGATGGAGTACCTTAGGTTTTGTTACCTGAGATGTGGCCCTTTGTTCAGTCGTCCTCCTAGTCCTTTTATAGGCCTCTCGTCGCGACCACCCATGACTCACGTCCTTCGTCCGCCCCCAATCGTGCCCCCTCAATCCGCCTCCCCATCGTCGCTCCCCGCGCCATGCCAGCACCTCCCCATAACGGCCATTAAGTGGCAGCGAGCCTGGGGGAACGGTTATCGCTGGAGTGGGCGAGTGACTCGCGCGTTTCCGGGGTCGGGTCGGATCGATGTTCAGGGTCCTCTCATGGGCTTCGTTGGGTGGGCTTGGACCCCCCACGATTTCGCGTTGTAGGCTGCGCCTTTAGGCCCATGCTGTTGGGCCTCCGCAAAATAGACGTATCAATTGCCCCCATCAGTTGGGCCGATCGGCCTTGGCCGGTTCGGTTCGACCGATGTGACTCCTGGGGTTCCGATTGGCGCGTCAGTCGAGGCGTGGTCATAAATGAAGGTCATGATGAGGCGGATCGATAGGACTTCCCTTGGCGCCGATTTTGAAACGCCGCCGGCTCTTTGAGGCTTTCCACGCGTTCCTGTCAGGCGTTTTGAATTCGCCCCTGGGTCTTGTATATAAGTGCACCGGCTGCTTTGATCCCAACTTCTTCCTCGCTCTTCTCTCTGTTCCGGGCTTTCCACAAACTCGGAGTCTTCCGCCGCCTTCGTTCTCTTGCCTTCTCCAAATAAACAAAAAGGTAACTCCTTTCCCATCCTCATATTATGGCTGCTCTTAGGATAGGTGGCTCTGGCCAAGGGGCGAGGGATCCTCCTGAGTCCAGGCGTGGCGGGCCCCGATCTGTGGGATCCGGTTCCTCCTCGGGGAGCCGTTCCCTCCGAGATAAAGGGAAGGGGAAGCTCTTCCCAGACTATGCTGGCGATGATGTGGCGTCGGTTGCCGCGCGGCTTAATGTACCTCCGGTTATCCTCAGAATGCCGTCGAGGACTCCTTTTCTGGCGGCTACGGAGATTCGGGGAAGGTACCTCTGTCACCCGTATGATGTTCGAGTCCCTTTCATCGACGAGCGGATCTGTCTTCCGCGGAGCAACGAAGTCGGCGTTTACGTCGAGATGTTTCGTCTGGGTCTTTGTTTCCTGCTCAATCCCTTCTTTATCCAAGTCATGGAGTACCTCATGGTGTCCCTTTGCCAGTTTACCCCCTGTTCGGTTGCGGTTCTGACAGGCTTTGTGATGCTCTGCTGCACTCGCGGTCTGGAGCCATCTCTCCCCCTCCTCTTCTATTTTTATCAGATCCAGACGGTCGGTCTAGGGTCATGGATGCACCTCCGAGCCCGCACGGGGAGGGAATGCCTGATCGGGCTACCCCACTGGGCGGGGGATTGGAGCTCGGGTTATGTCTTCGTAGTCTTCCTTGAGGATGCTCAGATTTTGACAGGTTGGGGTGGGTCAGGTCGGCCTCGCCGAACGCTAACCCTCTCCGAGGCTGATCAGGCGGCCGTCGCGCTGCTGTCGGCCCTCCCCTTGGAGGCGAAGTCTATCTGGCCTTTGCTGGACGACCTACTCCTGAAGGCCGTCTTGTGGTCTCCGGGTAGGTCGCTTTTTTAGTCCTGGATTGCCCCGTGGCTTACCCTGATTTCGGTTTCGCTTGCAGGAATGGCTGGTCGCGAGTTCACCCGCAACGTCGATGAGCTGATTCGGCGTGGAGCCGCTCGGAGCCGAGGCAGCACCTCGGGAAGGGCGCCTTGGCGGACCGTCGAGGAGGAGGTGCGCCGACCCGAGCCCACTGTGGGCAAGGTGGCGGCCGCGCCTCCCGTCTCTACTTCTGGTAGTCCCCTCCCCGGGGAGGTCGCAAGAGCCGGATCCGTCCCACCGGCCCAAGTGGTGGGGGGTGATGATGGGTCCGGTGCAGCTCCTCTTACGCCTGGCGCGCCCCCTCTTGTCTCCGAGGGTGGAGGCGGCACGAGGCGGAAGCGCTCCCCTTCGGCGCCTGCCGAGCCTCGCGGAGGGAAGAGGAGGAAGGAAGGCGCGGATCCCCCCAGTCCGGTGCGCTCCGTGCCCTCGGCGGTGGCCGCCGAGGATCTTCCAGTGACCCTGACGACCACCCCTGTCGCAGCGGCCCTGCCTCCATTATCAGGAATCGGTGCCCTATTGGTGAGCTGCTCGGCCTCCCTCAAGGTCACCCCTGGGGACTCGGTGTTTGTCGACCGAGCCTTGGCTTAGCAGTTGGCCGAGGGCTCCGTCCTCCCCTGGGACCGTGGTCTCCTCGAGAGGGCCCCCGCCGACAAGGTGTCGGACATCTTGGTCTGGATCCTTCAGCAGGTCTGGCTATCCCGCTGTCCCTTTCTTTCCTTCTCTTTCTTCTTGGCTCATGTCTTGTCGTTCAGGGTTCAACACTCGCTGTCGAGTCGCAGCGTCGAGCTGTTCGTTTGAGGGAGCTGGAGGAGTCCTCTGCAAAGGACCACGAGCGGGCTGGGGCGGCGGAGGTAGTTGCGGTGGCGGCCCAGATGGAGTCTCGGCAACTCAAGCTCCGGGTGGCCGAGCTAGAGGGACGAGTGGTCGATCTCCAGGGTGAGTTGGAGGACGCTCGGTGGTCGGCCGGGGAAGCGGCGGAGTCGTTCCGCCTGGAGAGGGAGGAGTTCCAGAGGGAACTGTCGGATCGGCTTCAGGTGGCGCGGTTCGTGGATGAGGTGGAGAGGGGCGTCGTCGGGACTGTAACGGCCTGTTTCTATCGTACCTTCTTCGTGCACGTGCTTTTGATCGTGCACGTGTTTATTTTAGACTTTATTTGTTTTTGAACGTTTTTGTGTGATATGTCGTCGTGATCGTCTCTGAAAGTATTAGATTGAGGAACAACTTTGGAACGACATATCTCGAGTCGTTCTTCCGCGATACTAACTTATTTGACGTGACGTCGCGACTTTTTGTTTTGACGCTAGACGTTTCTATTTTTAGTTTCGTCTCTCGACATCGAAATTTAGATCCGTCTTCTCCACCCTCTTTCTTTAGTCGTCTCGAACACCCCAAAATTATTTTACAATTTTTGGACTTAGTTTGACCTATTTTCCATTTTTTTGAAAGTTTTAAATAATTTTAAAACCTATTTTTATAAGAGTTTTAATTACAATAAAATTCCTATAATATAATAACGCTTTAAAGAATTTTCTGACCAAATTTCAGAATTTTTGGCCGCACCCATCTCGTGTGAGGGAGAGAAGAGTAAATCTATTATTAATTAATTATTTTAATTATTTAATTACGTTTTTATTAAACCCTAACCCTAACCCTAGCTCTAATCTATTTATATTAGCCCTAGGATAAATTATTTTCGCATTACACAAACCCTAGCCGTCAAAAACACCTTCCCGACGTTCGTCGCAATGTTGCGACGATCGCCCAGTGCCCGACCGGAGCCAACCCCCGCATTCCCCCGTGCCCGACCGATGCTCCGCTCCGCATCGCCGCTTGCAACGCTCCGCTGCAACACCCCCGCTGTCGCCCCGCTCCGACCGAGGCTGTCTCTCGGTCTGTCCGAGAGAACAGCCGCCCCGCCCGCTCCGCTGCACCGCTCCGCATCGCCAAGCGCCGACCGACCCGCCCCGTCGGTCTGACCGAAGGCCGCTCCGCACCCGCATGCGCTCCGCACTCCGCATCGCTGCAGCCCCGCACCCAAGTGCTCGACCGACGGAATCCCCCGCAGCGGCCCGCCGTGACCGATGCCCCCGCTCCGCAGCGTGCTCCGCAGCATTGCGACCGACGCTGCGGTGAGCTCTCTCGGTCTGACCGAGAGAAGTCCCCGCAGCGGCTCGGTCTGACCGAGCGACATTCATCGCAACGTCACTTCTTCCACACCAACTCCTGTGGTGGGCCCCCCAAGTTCTCCAGAGGTGTTGTGGGTCCCCCATCGACCCCTAACACAGCTGTGGGCCCCACTTGGACGTGCTACTTCGCGGATTTGCCGTCTACGACGTTGCGACACGTTGTAGGCCTTCGTCGCAAGTTCAGACTTTTGGAGAATCGTGCGAGGACCAGATCTGAAGCTGAGGAGTTCTCCGATCAGACACGACATCCATTCTACAACAAACTCCGGTTCAGGTTGGTTCCCCGAAATTCGTAGAAACCCCCACAATAGCTGACTGAACCCTAAACTAAAAACCGTCAACTTGAACTAAATTTATTTTCCAGCACCTGTAAAACGTTGTACGAACTTAGAAAATCGACGAACGGACTTTGTTGACTGTGCACATAGGATAGATCGTCGATTAGGCTGAAACATCAAAAAGGTGACTTTTGACGAATAGGATAGCCCCGAAAACCTAGAAACGAAACCTAATAGGATTTGATGAATTTGAGACCTGACATCGTCGCTGTGGCGATATTTCAGACGGACTTCTGCGGACGAGACGCTTGGACGAGACGCTTGGACGAGACGCTTCGAGAGGACGACACACTCGCCATCGCAGGCAAGTGTACCCACTTGCGTTTTTGACCGTGCTTTGGTATTAGATTGCTAGAACTGTTAGACTGTGAATGTATAGAACCGGACGTGAAATGATAGCGTCCGGGACGACTCCTGACGGCTCAGACTTGACGACGAAGTCTGAGCCTGACAACAACAACTTTTTTAATGCTGTAGGGCTATCATGTGTGTGCGTGTGTGTGGACACGCTAGAATAACCCTTCCTGTCTTGTCACGTCCCGTCCCGTCTTGCACAACCCGCTGGGCAAAAGGGCACTCTTCGAGTGATCCCTTGTACAGATTCACAGCCTGCGGGCAATAGGGCACTCTCCAAGTTGAGAGAGTGATCCCTTGTACAGATACACAGCCCGAGGGCAATAGGGCACTCTCCAAGTTGAGAGAGTGATCCCTTGTACGGATTCTCAGCCTGCGGGCAATAGGGCACTCGCCAAGCTAGAGCGAGTGATCCCTTGTACTGGTGTCATGTCTTGTCTTGTCTTGGGGTTTGGGGTTGGGTTGAGCGTGCGCACGGCAAGAGGGTCTGATCCCCCTCGAACCGTAAGGCATGAACCCTTTCGTGTCTCACTTGTCCTGTCCTGCCTTGTTTCCGTCACGTCCCATCTTGTCTTGACACCTGTAGGTTAGTCCCGTAGTTGGTAGCACACGCTACGACTACTACTTGTCCCGTTTTACTTTCCTGCTGCGTTACTTCCTGTCGTGTTACTCTGTTATAACCACAGCATGTTAATCAACTAGTAAACCGTTGTTTAAAGTTTGGTGCACTTGCAGTAAAGTCTAACCCTTCTTGTAGACTTTACCTGATGTACAGTTCCTTTTTCTTAGGTGTTGTACGTCAGGTGTTCAGCTAGAGATCGTGGACGAGGCAGACTCGCTGGAGTACATGGAGCGGAGGACGTCGTCATCAGAGTACGTACCTGACAAGGACCAGACCTTGAGGTCTTTTAGTCGCCACTTTCAGAGGTTATTACTTTCAGTTTTCTTTTAGATAGTTTGTTGCCACGCTTAGGCTTCTTTTTAGACTTTGTACTTGTTGGATATCATATCTCTAATTTAATGAATGCAACTTCTTTTATGTACTTTTCTGTTGTTTCGAACTATATTAATGCAAGAACCTGAAAATCTTTTAAAATGGTACCTCTACAGACGCTTATTGGGTCCGAGCTTCTCAGCTCTGGCCTAAGCGGGCCTTAGTCACGCTTCGCCTCCATCCATTTTGGGAAGCGGGGCGTGACAGGGACTCTGGGGGAGAGGATCTTCGAGGTCCTCAGGGAGGCCTTCGGTAAGTATGAAGACCTTATCGGCCCCCGGATCGTCGAAGTCGTTCAGTCCTCCTTCCGGGATTGTGTGGAGCGCGTCCTGTAAGCCCTTCTGCCTGCCGATCCCCCTCGCTCCGAGCAGGGCGAGGCGCCCGAGGATGCGTCCACCCGATCCCGGGTACCCTAGGTCGTCCTTCCCGGCCTGTCATCCTTGTTTTTATCCTCAAATTTTTCAGCATCCGCTTCGCTTTGGCCCAGCCTACTTGAAATGGATCCCTGACCTCGCAATCTCCATTGGCATCTTTACCGGCTCTCTGCTTCAAGGCAAACAATTGCTGATTGCAAGGATGTTCATTTAAGCCAGCAATTTTGTGTTCTTGGTCGACAAGTTTTGCTCTGTCGGCGTCACCCTAGTTTTCGTGGGTGACGAATTTTGTTGTTCGCCGAGAGTGAATTATTTGTAAGGAGGTTCCTCCACTTCGATTTCCTGTAAAAAGACACACTTTTGTACCTCGGTTAACTGTTGGAAATGAAATTGACCTACTTGAATTTTCCATGCATTTTGCTTTGTTGCTGCGACTTCGGCTCCTCTGCTGATGGTGGTCGCTCGCCTCGTTCCTATGAGCAATGGAGTAGGTCAGCGAGGGAGAAGTCCCTCGGCTTAGGACCAGTTGGCGTCTGCGCTAGCTGGGGGAATTGCCCCCAGACTTACGAGCGATGGTGTCGGTCAGCGAGGGTGAAGCTCCTCGGCTTAGGACCGGTCGGCGTCGGCGCTGGCTGGGGGAATTTCCCCCAGACTTACGAGTGATGGAGTCGGTCAGCGAGGGTGAAGCTCCCCGGCTTAGGACCGGTCGGCGTCTGCGCTGGCTGGGGGAATTGCCCCCAGACTTACGAGCGATGGAGTCGGTCAGCGAGGGTGAAGCTCCTCGGCTTAGGACCGGTTGGCGTCTGCGCTGGCTGGGGGAATTGCCCCAGACTTACGAGCGATGGAGTCGGTCAGCGAGGGTGAAGCTCCTAGGCTTAGGACCGGTTGGCGTCTGCGCTGGCTGGGGGAATTGCCCCAGACTTACGAGCGATGGAGTCGGTCAGCGAGGGGGAAGCTCCTCGGCTTAGGACCGGTCGGCGTCTGCGCTGGCTGGGGGAATTGCCCCCAGACTTACGAGCGTCGGAGTCGGTCAACGAGGGTGAAGCTCCTCGGCTTAGGATCGGTCGGCGTCTGCGCTGGCTGGGGGAATTGCCCCCAGACTTACGAGCGTCGGAGTCGGTCAACGAGGGTGAAGCTCCTCGGTTTAGGACCAGTTTTGATTGACCCCCCGTCCGGTGAGGTGGCGGTCTTCACTCTTATGCAGCCTTAGCAAAATGTTGACTCCGTCGGAGATGAAGAAAAGGAAAAAGGAGTGCATTTGTACTCTTAAAGGTCATATTGGACTAGTACATTTGGAGGAAAAAAGAAATAAAGCAAGACGGGGGGATGTGAACCTAGATAATCTCCTCCCGACTAGGCGGTGACTGGGGGGCCTCGCCTGCTCACTCTATGATGCGGAGGGATCCTTGGACGGCGTTGACCTTCTTTCCTTTGTCCGGCTGCTTGGATGTTCCTTCTCTGTGGGCCGGGTCATCGGTAAAGTTCCTTGCGTGCCCTCGGCTCATCAACTTCTCGATGTCCTTCTTTAGGTGCCAGCAGTCTTCAGTGTCGTGGCCGTTGTCTTTGTGGTACTGGCAATACTTTTCCCCATTTTCCCCCCTCTTTTTGTCTTCGGCGGGGGGCGATCAGCGCGCTCTTCCTTCTGCACTTGAGTGAGGACGACGTCCGGGGTGGCGTCCCTCGTATCCTCCCTCCGCTGCTTGTTTCTCGCCCTCTTCTCTGTCTGGTACCCTTCGGGGCTGCGACGCTCGCTATCGCTGCGCTTGGTCCCTCGTCTGGCCTTTCCTGCCTCGATGGCCAAGGTCTCCTCGATCAACATGAAGCGCTCGGCCCTCGCCATGATCCCAGCGAGATCTTTCGGGGGATCATTGTGCAGAGATTTCTTCAAGCCTCTATGACGCAGCCCTTTCTTTAGGGCCGTTTGGACAACGAGGTCGGGAGGGCTGTTTACGTTCAGCCGCTCAGCATTGAAGCGGCACATAAATTGTCGGAGCGGCTCGGTCGGGCCCTGCACTATGTTAAACAAATGTTCAGCATCAGGCATTACCTGTCACCCTGCCATGAACTGTTTGCAGAACAGCTGGGTGAGTTTCTCGAAGCTGTCAATGGAGCGGCAGGGCAGGTTGTGGTACCAAGTTCTCGCTGCTCCCCTGAGGGTCGAATAAAAGCCCCTGCAGAGCAGGGTATCATCGGCTCCCTGTAAGGACATGTCCCCCTCGTAGTCCATCACATGGTTCCCTGGATCTCCTATCCCGTCGTATTTCCCCAGCGTCGGGATCTTGAATCGAGAGGGGACCCGCGCGTCGGTTATTCTCCGCGACATGGGGCACCGGTCTCCGTGGATGCCTCCAGGGGTCCGACACCCACCTACCTCAGGCTCGTTCGGTTGTGGAGGTGGCACATGCGCTGGCTGGGCTGGCGCAACGGCCTTCGCCACACTGGGGGTGGGGCTGGTCCGGCGTTCCCAGCTCCTCCAGCGGGAGCTTCCGCTTAGCTGTGATCGGTCCCTCGAGTGGTGCCGATCACTTCTTCTGCGGTGGGGTGATCGTGGCCGACGAGACGACGCGGTCACCGATTCGTCCCCCGTGTATTCGGTACCCCTCCTGCTCCTTTCGTGATAAGAGGAGGAGGCGCGTGATCTCGCCTGGTAGAAGCCGGGTAGTGTGAACCGACGCTCCGTGTTCGGTCTTCGGTTTCCGTGGTCAGCGACCACAGCGGACCGCAGGAGCGGGGGGCCCCCTCCCAACGATGGCTATCGCCCAACACGTCTCCGTTGGCTGGCGCGGCGCCGATGAGCTGCTGTACCGTCGCGACCAGCGTCTGAATGTTCGCGTTGGTCTCTTGGGCCAGGGCACGGAGCTGCTCCTGTGTGGCCAGCTCGAACTCGCCAGCTCTTCGGCTGAGGGGGCGTGGTGATTGCCGTTGGGTGCGCCCTCAAGGTTGCTATTGGGTGCGACATTTCCCTCCTCCGGGATGGGGGGCATGTGTCTCTTCCTGTTGCAGGCGCGTGCCATTGCAAGTGTGGTTTGTTTTTTCGTGGGATAGTTCATTCCCACAGACGGCGCCAGATGTTTCAGAGTGTTTTCTAACTACAGTATCGTTGACTGTGGACTGCCCGGTCAACATGGTCAAGGGGTCGATTAGGGTCCCTTGGGTGCGTCGAGCGCGTGTAGAGATGTTTCAGAGTGTTTTCTCACTACAGTATCGTTGACCGTGGACTGCCCGGTCAACGTGGTCAAGGGGCCGATTAGGGTCCCTTGGGTGCGTCGAGCGCGTGTAGACGCGACGCAAATCGGAGATGTAGTCGACGCAGAGCACGTCAGCTGGGCCGGGTCTGGATCCTCGGCCTCTGGGGGGCTGAGGGGAAGCCTCGGCCCGGTGTGAGGTGCTCGGCCTCGGACGGTCGGACGACGAGGGGAAGCCTCGGCGCCTTGGCTTGACGCGCGACCGACGCGGAGCTGAGGGGAAGCCTCGGCTCGGATGGGTGCGCTCGGCCTCAGTCTCTCCTGGCATCGAGGGGTGGCCTCGATGCCTTGGCTGATGCTTGATGGCGTTCGTCTGGTGTCGAATGGAAGCTTCGGCACTTGGATCTAACGTCTTCCTGAACAGACGAGAACACTCGTCAGCGATGCCGGACCTTGGTTCCGGCCAAATCCCCTCCGATGCCTAAGTCAGATGACAGTCTGAAAGAGGAGGCTCGACGGGGACGGTTCGACTCGAGAGAAGATCGGAACGGCGTCCTCCGGCGCGAGCAGGGGGAAGGAGATGAAGTGGGGGAACTAGGTCGTTGATGGGGTACCTTAGGTTTTGTTACCTGAGATGCGGCCCTTTGTTCAGTCGTCCTCCTAGTCCTTTTATAGGCCTCTCGTCGCGACCACCCATGACTCACGTCCTTCGTCCGCCCCCAATCGTGCCCCCTCAATCCGCCTCCCCATCGCCGCTCCCCGCGCCATGCCAGCACCTCCCCATAACGTCCATTAAGTGGCAGCGGGCCTGGGGGAACGGTTATCGCTGGAGTGGGCGAGTGACTCGCGCGTTTCCGGGGTCGGGTCGGATCGATGTTCAGGGTCCTCTCATGGGCTTCGTTGGGTGGGCTTGGACCCCCCACGATTTCGCGTTGTAGGCTGCGCCTTTGGGCCCATGCCGTTGGGCCTCCGCAAAATAGACGTATCAATACCGCAATCGCTCGTGAACACCCCGCTAGAGTACATTTGGAAAGCGAAGCCGCCTGCGTCGATGGCGACAGAGACGGGCTGGTGGGTGACGGCCTTGAGGAGGGCGGCCTCGCTATTGGCGGGCACATCCTCAAAACCTTTGATCGAGGCGGTGTAAGATGCTGCTGCTTTTGAGTTGTAGGCGTCGGCGGCGCCTTAATAGGGGTGGCTGGACTCGGTGGCGATGCGTTTGTTCTTGATGATGAACTTGAAGGCGTCGTCCATCAAGCCACAGTTGCAACCCTGGTCCACCTCCTTGACGTTGCAGTCGACAAGTTCCTGCTCGGAGAGGGAGAAGAGCTTGCCGGTGCTCAGTTTGTTGATTCCCTCTGTTGCGGCTACTGCCGAGAACGCCCAGCAACACCCTGATATATACATTAAAGCATCACTAATTTGTTAATTGTCGTCGGATATTAAACATATATAGTACCATGTACTCAACAACTTGTACTTTTTAACGAAGTAGCTAGCTAGATATAGGTAATTACTAACCACATTGGCCTTGATTTTTAACAGGAGTGATTGCACCCATCTTCCTCCAGTCTATGCTCGCCGGGATTGCGGTGACACTGACGTTCTCGTATCGGAAGCTTGCGGTGCTCCTTGATGAAGAAGAAGAAGGCTTGAATCCGTTACGGGCGCGGAACTCTTTGTTGGTGAGGTCTGCGAACTGGTTTGCACCAAGCCCTAACTTGGTGATTACATGCAGCATTGAACGAGTCTACGAGCTCTAGGTTGCTCTTGAATATCTCAAAGCGGTGAGCCTTCTCTGCCGCGTCCTTGTACACGCGCACGTGCTTCAGCATCCATTGCTCATGACTCTCCTTCATTGACATCGAGTTCAGCTCACGAGAAGCCGCATTGCAAGTAATGGCCAGGATTCCCAGGGCCAACAGTACCGTGCACCTAAGGTCTGCTGGTTGGGGCGCCATTGACGGGGATGAAAACTGTGATTTGAAATGATCAAGAGAAGCTGATGCGGCCATTAAGGTAGTTATAGCTCCTTATATATAGAGATCTTAGAGTGTGCCTGTGTTGAAGTGCGACTTGCTCTTACTGCATCCGGTGGTCAGCACCTTGCTGTCTTTGTCGAGAAGATGGGAGAAATTTGAGCAGAATTGGAGTAAATTATTTGCACAATTTTATTTGCTATTTAAGTTATTTGTACAATTGGAGTGAATTATTTCCAACTCATATTTCATTAGAAAACCTTTTCCTCATTACATTATAAAGAGAGTAAGTGTCAATCTGAATCCATGCTGAAGTACCACATGGATGCACAATAACCTAGTTAATTAACAAACATAAATTTGTTAGAGAGATAAACATATATTATATAAAAATTGTAAAATTAAAAATCTATTTACCTTATTTCATGGGAGCATTTGCCGATTTGCTTTGCGAACCCACTCAAACTCAGCCAAGACTAGCTTCTAATTCTATATCACAAATGGTAGTAGGATATTGATTGAAAATGATATTATGAAAAAAAATTCTCAAAGTTTTTATATTACCTCCAAAAAACAGGTTTCTTTTTTATCAATCCATGTCGCATTAGCTGTTACTGTATTTTGAACAATTTTCTGAAAATAATAATAAGAAATAAATATTAGTTAGGTTATTTTTAATATGAAAATTAAAGATAACTTTTGTAATGGCAATACCTTATCCCACCAAATTCTCTTATAAGAACGGAACTTAACATTTATATTATGATTTCGAAGAAAAGTAACCTATAATTAAAAAAATGATTAGAAAACAAATGAGGGCAAATTATTGTAGTAAGAAGTATGATTAGTGACTTACAGTTTTACACAAATCAGCATCCTTCTTAGCCTCCATCTGTATAAAAATACAAAGCCATTTTTAGCAAATTATTCATGTTGGAAACAATACAAGAAATGTTTTTTAATGATATTAACTAAAATTAAAAATTACTTACATAGCCATAAATAATAATGTGTGTCCACATTAGGAAGCATATGATCGTATGATAATGGTGCACATGTATGGTAGAAACCAATTGATAAAGATTTTTTTAAACAGAATTTCTAGATTCAAACCCAGCCAACACATTATAATCATAAACCTAAACAAATAACCAAAAAAATTAAACGTTCTAATAATGTGCCAAACAAAAATCTATATGTTGTTCTATCCATGTAATTAAGTTGAGATTATGCATGATTGTTACCTGAGAACCAATATTCTTGAATGTTCATTATATATAAATGTGAGGACGGGGTATGAACTACGATGTAACATGTTAATTAGTCATGCACTGCTGCATTGGTGTAGCTCAATACTTGTAGAATGAATTCTGAACATATTTGGGAGTCTAGATCTATAATTATATAATGTACATTAATCTAAATTTATAAATACATCTTGGGTTGCTACATTTGAATTCATATGTAATAAAGATCTAAAGTGAAGCATCCGTTGAACATAAGGAGTCTCCCATCCGCTAGCATATGCATAGTGATATCTTTTCCATTGCAAAGAAACGGGTGGCATTGGTGAGCCTTCATGCATGACGACCTGCAAATATGATGAAAAGATTATATATAATTGAACAGAAATCCTTAATAGTCATAAGGTTAATAACATTTTTAAAATACCTTTACAAAATGATTATTCTGCACGAAGCCGATCCCGATAATTTTTTGTTCTTTGGGCGGTGGCGGTGCATCTCTCAATGGAAGACATGTCAAGCACTGATGTTTCGATAAATGGACGACGATGACATTATATCTTGAAGCAATCAAATGACCAATATCGGGCATGACCATCCATTTATCAAAGGGTGCTGCTGTGGGTATATGCATATGAAGTATATTTTCAATCTCGTTAGCACGATCTGCACCAAACAATTCAATGTAATCATTATGCCAAAAGATCAGCTCATCGAGTAGATCCCGCCTTATTTGAAACCAATTTTCCTCACCGACCAAGCTTGTCCACTCTGCAATGACTCGAAATCTGCAATTTCCATCAGGCACTACATCAATAATATTTTCAATGTAAGGAACAACTTGTTCAGGAAACCATTCGGAGTATGGTATTTTCTTGCGCTTCGACGACACGTCGATTGAAGGGGCTGTACCACTATCATACATCACATCGATGTGTTCGAAGTACGAAGGATTCTGTTTGGTTGCTCTTTCAACTTTAGAACGTGGACGACCTTTTGTTTTAACCCATTCTGGTGGTGGTCGCATTGATGTAGTATCAGGATAAGCTAATTCACGTACTTTACCATGAAGGACTCTTTTTCCTGATATATCACAACTATCAAATCGCCTCTGAACAGCCTCGAGATCTTGAGTGAATGACTAGTGTTCATACTCCTCATCGATGCATCTATTAATGGACAATTTTTTCCAGTGTGGATGCACGGATGATAAAGGAATCGCCCAACCAAACCTACAAAACTCGGCAAGCATATGTGCGTATGGTAAACCATATGCATATCTTTTTACGCAACCACAAATAGATGGGTCAATCCCAGCCTTGCAGACTCTTTGATACTCCTTGTTGATGTGATGTAGGGCTTCTTTTGACACGAAACCAATCAAATTTTTGTATTGCACAGTGTTAAATTGGTGCTCCACATGAATAATGCTTATTTGAAATGATCGTGATATTTCAGTGTGTTGAAGTGTGATTAAGTTGTCAATTGTTTCACAAGAATGACAGAAATCACCCGTGCGTGCTAGAAGCATCTTCTTCAATGTGTTGTGAGCACCCCCGTCCCTTCATATGCATGTAAAATGAACTTGTTACAATATTCAGATTAAATGTGGGTTTACTGTGTGAAAAAAATTAAACATACCTGTTTGTTGTTAAATTGCTGAGGTGCATCACTCTGTTGGTCCAGGCTTCCACAAATCTCTCCTTATAAGGCAGCCATGTTTCGCATATGTAACTTAGCAACTTTGGGAACTCGGCATATTCTTGTACAAATATGCTCCATCTTCTTTCAAATTCTTCCTCATTTGAAGTGTCCAACACTGCTTCCTATGAATTAGTCACTGCCTCCCACAGATCTTTAGGTTTCACAAATTTCTTGATTCTTGCTTGGACGTTTCTGCAAATATGCCACCGGCATAGTATGTGTGTTGCTGATGGAAATACGAGTTGCACAACAGTCAATAGAGACAGGTCTCTATCGGTGATGATCACAAATGGGAATCGATCGGCATTTTTTATCAAAGATTTTAACATCTCTAGTGCCCAAACAAAGTTCCCTACCCGCTCTGATTGCATGTATGCATGTGCCACGGAGAATGTGTACTCTGTTGATGTCATTCCAACAATCTCAAAGAGTGGGAAGCTATATTGGTTTGTTTTGTATGTACTATCCATAATCAGTACATAAGGAAATGTGTTTAGTAGATGAATGGCCTCCGGATGTGCCCAAAAAATATCTTTTACAACCTTTGTTTCGACATCCTTTCTGTGCCATTCAACATAGTTGCTATCGTTTATAAGTTTCAACAGATATTGCATTTCAGTTCAGCCTTCTCGCATTTACCGGCGATATTTTTGTCGAGCATTATATATTTGTTTTTAAATGTGTCACATTTCCACTGTCGTTTCTCTTCATTGTCAGTAAAATGTTTTTCGGGGGTACTGCATTCATTGTCATATCAATCTTCATATTTTTCTCCTCCGTACTTAAAATACCAACAAGAGAGTGGCCCTCGAACCTATCCGCAGGTGGGTGATTGTGAATTCCACTGATTACAACAACTGCCCATTCACTCGCCGTTGTCAATTGCATCCCTTTCACTTTAAACGTGCAATCACATTTTTTTGTTCCTGTCCCTTTTCTTTTTAATTCATCTGGAACATTCTTAGAGTCCTTGTACTTTCTATAATTGTCACGCCCCGCTTCCCAAAAAATGGAGACGAGACGTACGAAGGTCTGCACAGACGTGGAGCTGTGAAGCCACACGCCTGATAAGCGTCAATAAATTAAATGCAGGTCCCTGTAACCACGAACAGAGCAAAGATAATAACACAAGAGAGACAGAAATAAAATCTCAAATCTCAGAATTGTCCAACATTTAAAATTAAGTTCAACATCCAGAAAAGCCACCAGGCTAAAAGAAAGAGTCTAAAGGCCCAGAACAAGGCCAACAAAACGACAACATAACAAAGTATTGGTGCTATGCACCAACAACAAAAGCAGTCTAAAATAAAAGGGAAAACTCAACGAAGACACTAAGACTGGTCCTCGATGTCCACGTACTCTTCCTCAGCAAACACGGGTCCTGACTCGACGTCAGCAAACACCACGTCCTCACCAACGAACTCTGGCTCAGGATCTAACATGTGTCACCCAAAAGAGAGAGGGGCACATGTTAGCAAGTCTAAAGGACGTGGGCAAGGAAATTGAAAGTAAACTAACAACCTAACCGTTCAAGTAGGATGCAATGACATGACATTTAAGTATGATGCAACAGTTAAAAAGGGCAAGAAAGGACAAGCACGCACGATGTATCAAAAGCTACCAAATCACTAATTCACGACTCACTTATCACGATTTTCACTTAACACGGTTCACTACGCACGATTTTCACTTTGTGCTCAGATTTTCCGTCTTTTGGCTAGAGTGGCTGATCGGGCCAACTCCTAAGCTCAAGCGACCGTTTAACCCTACCCCTCCACGTGTATCGAGCGTTGGGATTAGCAACACACTATGCTCGCTTCTGGATCACGAGCCAGGAAGTGTATTTGGCATATGGGTGCACCTAGCCTCAAGTCACGTTGTAGGAGTCAAAATCCTACTCGCCGCAGCTTACATTTTAAAGTAGTGTGTGCTACACAACACGATGAACAAGCAAGTATGCAATGGCATGAACAGATATTCGCGTACCGTTAATTGAAATTAAACATGATATGCAAGCATGATGAAGGTGACGGATCCAGCTTCGTTGTTAAGCTAGATCAAGGGCGTCTAGGTAGCTATCCTTTCACTGTCTAGCCTCTTTTACGCTAAAATAAGGAAATAGCCTAAAATCCTAAGTGGCAAGTTTCACTTGCCTAGCACCGAGGGTGACGATCACGAAGGTTCGTCTCACAATCGCTAGAAGTCGCTGTTATGGAGAAACAACCATCAAAACAACATCCATTTCATTAGGGTTTTACAAAAGCACAAATGGGTTATGAGAATATTAAGAGATCGATTTATTACCGAATCGTTAGCGGAAGAACGATGCCGAGCAAGCACGGCGACGGAAGAACGATCCGGGAAACTAGGGTTCAGATCTGGAAATGGGGAGAAATTCTGGAGAAATTGGGTTTTGGGGATTTTTGGGGGTTTTGAGGGTTTTCCGGCGACCTAGAGGTGATGGACGGCCTAAATGGAGAGTGGGAGAGGCTCTTGATGAAGGAGGAAGACTAGAGGAAGATGGATGATGATTTGGGGAAGAAGGAGGCTCAGGAGAAAATGAAAGAAGAAAGAAAAACATTTGGGGGGGGTTTAAATAGGCACAGCCAGCGGCTGGGCAAACCCTAGGTTTACGACAGTGATTAGTCGGTCAAAGAAGAGTTGTTGACCGACTAATTTAACAACTAGTCGGTCGGTCGACCAACTGTGACCGACTAAAAGCAAACAGCGAAAGTAGGAAAAATCTGGGTAATGAATTAGTCGGTCTGTGAAGGCCCGTCGACCGACTAGTTTGCAACCTAGTCGGTCGGTGAGTGTTCATAGACCGAATAACGATAAACAGTAACTTAGGTGAAATTTACTGACAGAAACTAGTCGGTCTGAGAGCAAGTTCTGACCGACTAGTTGTGCATCTAGTCGGTCGGTGGTTGTTCTTAGACCGAGTAAAAGTAAACAGTAACTCCTGTACATTTGATTCAATGAACTAGTCGGTTCCAGTAGAGTTCCTGACCGACTAGATCTCAATCCAGTCGGTTGGTCCTCCTTCTTGAACCAACTAACGTGCACGGAAAGTGCCGAATTGAAGCGCGAAGCTTCGGGAAGATTCCTACGGCTTCCAAGATCACTCTAACTCTAAAATATGAGTGTTTTGAAGTTCGTCATGAGTGACTTACTCCAAGATCAACGATTCTAAGGAAGAAGCTAGAAAATCACGACGAAACGATCGGAAACGAAAGCTACGGAGACGAAAACCACACATAAGGAGAAAATCCATCAAAACATATAATATAATATAGATAAACCAAATACATGAAAACCAGTCGTTACATCCTCCCCAACTTAAGAAAAATTCCGTCCTCGGAATTTTTCAACACTCACGTGTCCGAAAACAAAAGTGGGAAACGCTCTCGCATCTCATCCTCATTCTCCCAAGTAGACTCTCCTGGCGAGCCGTGTCGCCACATCACCCTCACAAGATTGACAACCTTGTTCCAGAGCGACTTCTGACGCCTGTCCAGAATCTGCACTGGCTGCTGGTCATACGTCATATCAGGGCGAACGGTAATCTCCGAGAAATCCACAGCATGAGATGGGTCGCTAATGTACCGACGAAGCTGCGACACATGGAAAACATTGTGAACTCCCTCCAAAGACGGCGGCAAGGCCAAGCGGTAGGCTACCTCGCCAACTCTCTCCAGAATGTCAAACGGTCCAATGTATCGCAGGCTTAACTTCCCTCGCTTCCCAAAGCGAATCACACCACGATTCGGGGAAATCTTCAAGAAACATGGTCGCCTGGCTGAAACTCCAAAGGACGGCGTTTAGCATCTGCCCAATGCTTAAAACGGTCCTGAGCAATCCTCAACCTCTCCCGAATGTTTCTGACAACATCCACAGCCTCCACAATCATCTCAGGTCCCAACAGCTCCCGATCTCCAACGTCATCCAAACTCAATGGCGATCGACATTTCCTCCCATAAAGCGCGACGAAAGGCGCCATGCCAATACTCGCCTGGAAGCTGTTGTGGTAAGAGAACTCCACCAGATGTAGATGGTCCTCCCACGAACCCTTGAAATCCAACAAGCACGCCCTCAGCATGTCCTCCAAGATCTGAATCGTCCGCTCGGACTGGCCATCTGTCTACGGATGGTACGTCGTGCTGAAACTCAGACGCGTACCCAAACTCTTCTGCAAACTCTACCAGAACTGAGATGTGAACCTCGTGTCTCTGTCCGACACGATACTCACAGGGACTCCGTGAAGTCGTACGACCTCCTGCATGATTCACGTCACATCACCATCAAAACTAGGAAAAGGAAATAGAAACGGAGAGTAAAAGAATTTACCTCCATGTATCTCCTCGCTAGCGCCTCAGTGGACTGTCCTACTCGGAATGGAATAAAGTGCGCGGATTTGGTCAATCGATCTACAATCACCCAAATCGCGTCATTCTGCTTCGGACTCCGAGGTAGTCCAGTCACGAAATCCATAGTGATGTGTTGCCACTTCCACTCCGGAATTGAAAGCGGTTGTAGCAACCCTGCCGTACGCTGATGCTCCGCCTTCACTTGCTGGCAAACCAAACACTTGGCTACACTCCGAGCCACACTCCTCTTCATGCCATGCCACCAAAAGTTCAGACGAAGATCCTGGTACATCTTGGTCCTACCAGGATGCACAGAATACGGCGAACTATGTGCCTCCACCAACAACTCCTCTCTAATATCCCCAGCTGGCACACACAACCTGGCTCCAAACCTCAGCGAGCCATCCTCATCAATCAAAAAGTCAGTCCGCAGACCGGCTTCCACCTGCTCCCGAATCTTCACCAGCTTCGGATCCTCAGCCTGGCCAGCCTTGATCCGATCCACAATCGACGACTGAATCTGCATACCCATCAACGGAGAAGCTTCACCAGGAAGAACAATCTCCACACCAGACTCGCAAAAATCCTGCGCAATCTCCACTGCGAGGTCAAAATCATCACCGCTGGAAGCCTACTCAGCGCATCAGGAACCACATTCACCTTGCCAGGGTGATACTGCAAATCAATCTCATAATCCGCCATGAGCTCCAACCATCGACGCTGTCGCATGTTGAGATCCTTCTGAGTAAAAATATACTTCAAGCTTTTGTGATCGGTGAAGATCTTCACTTTCTCACTCAGCAGGAAGTGCCTCCAAATCTTGAGCGCAAACACGACAGCAGCCAACTCCAAATCGTGTGTCAGGTAATTCTTCTCATGAGTCTTGAGCTGACGCGAAGCATACGCCACAACATGCCCGTGCTGATGCAACACACAACCGAGACCCTTGCCAGAAGCATCGCAAAAGATCTCAAATCCACCGCCGCGATCAGGCACAACAAGAATAGGGGCAGTCGTCAATCTCTCCCTCAGAACACCAAAGGCATTCTCACAATCACCCGACCAAACAAAAGGTACATCCTTCCGCGTCAATCTGGTCATCGGCTCAGCAATACGGGAAAAGTCCTTAATGAAGCGCCGATAGTAACCAGCAAGCCCAAGGAAACTCTGGATCTCAGATGCTGACTGCGGAACAGGCCACCCTCTGATGGCCCTGATCTTCTCAGGATCCACTGAAATACCATCTCCAGTCACCACATGCCCGAGAAAAGCAACTCTGTCCAGCCAAAACTTTCACTTTGAAAACTTAGCATACAAACGATGCCTCCTCAGGATCTCCAACACTGTCCTTAAGTGCGAGGCATGCTCCTCCTCCGACTTAGAATAGATCAGAATATCGTCAATAAAGATAACGACAAACTTATCTAAAAATTCGCAGAAGATCAGATTCATCAGATTCATGAAAACTGCGGGTGCATTGGTTACACCGAAAGGCATAACCACAAACTCGTAGTGTCCATACTTCGTCCTGAACGCTGTCTTCGGAACATCTTCCTTCTTCACCTTAAGCTGATGATAACCACTCCTCAGATCCAACTTAGAAAACACCCTCGAACCTCCAAGCTGATCAAATATATCATCGATGCGAGGCAACATGTATTTATTCTTGATGGTCACCGTATTCAGATCCCGATAGTCCAGACACATGCGTCGCGAACCATCCTTCTTCTTCACCAGCAGCACCGGTGCTCCCCACAGAGACACACTAGGATTGACATAACCCTTCTGCAAGAGCTCATCCAGCTGCTTCTACAATTCCTCCAACTCAGCGGGTGCCATACGATAAGGCGCCTTCGAAATCGGCTGCGCTCCTGGAATAAGATCAATAGAAAATTCCAGAGCTCGATCAGGTGGCAAACCAGACATCTCCTCGGGGAAGACATCATCAAAGTCCAGCACAACCGCTGGCCTCTCCAGCTCCATCTGCATAGCCACAATCTCCACCGGTCTGGCCCGAAACCTGACCGAACCAAGCGAGCTGCTACCCCGACTGAACTCAAATACTGGATGTCCGGGAATCTCGAACACCACCTTCTTCCTCCGACAGTTAATCGTAGCATAGAAGCTCACAAGCCAATCCATCCCAAGAACCGCATCGTAGTTGATGATGTCGTGGACAATGAAGTCAGCGTAAAGCTCATGTCCACAGACCACCAACGAGCAAGAATTACAACCACGATGCACCGAGACCACGCCATTTCCTGTGACGATATTCTAACTCCTCGGAAGAGGGGACGTCGCCAAGGAATGCTTCTCCACGAAGCACCGAGAAATAATGCACATCGATGCACCTTAGTCAAAGAGGACTCGTGCAGGAAATGTGCAAACCAAAACCACACCTACAAACAGTCTAACAATCAAGCCCTAGTCTAGCAAACAATCATGTGCAAGCAATCAAACATAATCCAACAGACAAAACTAACTAAGAAGGGATAGCTAGAATGAGGATTACCTGCGATAACCTCATCCACAGCCTCGCTCTCCACAGCGGTCATCAGAAAAGCCTGCCTCCTCGGCGGAAAAGCCTGCTGAAAAGCCTTCCTCTGTGGAACAAGAGCTGCTCCACGTCCAGCAGGAACAGATGCTCTCTGCTGCAACGGCTGTGCTGCAACAGGTGCCCTCCAAGGCTGCTTGATACTCGGACAATCTTTCAGAGAATGTGAAGCATCACCACAGCCCAAACACTGACCCAAGAGCCTCCGGCACTGGTCCTTCACATGACCTGGCTTGCCACAATGATTGCAAGTCTTCAGAACAGGCCCACCTGGCCTCTTGAACTGAGCTGGCTGGTTGGGCCTGAAACCAGGCCTAACCACTGCTCTGGCCTGCTCCATAGGCCTCTTCCAAGCTCCAGCAACATGTCCTCTCCTCTGGCTTAGGTTCAGCTCTTGCCTCCTCGCAGCGACCAGGACCTTCTGATAAGAGTCCAGATCAGAGGAAGACACAAAACTCTGAAGCTCCAGAGCAAGTCCCTGCAGGAACCTCTGAGCCCTCTCATCAGCATCCTGCACCATCTTCGGTGCGAACCGACTCAGCCTAGTGAACTCTTGGTGGTACTGGTCCACCGACGAGCTCCCTTGCTTCAGCTCAATAAAGCGTTGCAGCATCTCCTTCCTAGGAGCCTTCGAAAAGAACTCCTCATCAAACCTGGACTTAAAGGTAGCCCAAGCTATCGGCTCCACCAACATCTTCTCTTCTGCATCCCACCATTCCGAGCATTATCCTTGAGTTGCCTCTTCGCCAGATCAACCCATCCAGCCGGGCCGATCTTCGCCATCTTCAAATTATCATCAATGTTCCGAATCCACTCATCGGCAGCTAGAGGACCCTCAGACCCATCAAAATAAGCGGGACCCAGTTCCTGAAACTGCTTCGCTCCAGGCTCGGAACGAGGGGCCTCCAAAAGTGCCTGGGCAGCTCGAGCAAGTGGAGCATTCTGGACTTGCAGGAGCTCGCCTTGATGCACCTGCATCATCTGAAGCATCATCCGCATCATCACCCCATTGGTGGGCTCCCGCTCAGGCTCCTCGTCATGAGGGGGCGCACCACTACCACCACCACGGGTGAATCGCCTTCCTGCCATCTAATGACACAGAAAACGAAACAAATTAGACTCATAGCTTATGACTCGGACGTCGAACTTAGTTTATTGGACATTCTAATATTATTATCGTTATTCCGATAATCCAGTTACAGAAGAGGACCTGCATGGGCCACCAACAAAACCAGTCATACCCCGCTTCCCAAAAATGGAGACGAGACGTGCAAAGGTCCGCACAGACGTGGAGCTGTGAAGCCACACGCCTGATAAGCGTCAATAAATTAAATGCAGGTCCCTGTAACCATGAACAGAGCAAAGATAATAACACAAGAGAGACAGAAATAAAATCTCAAATCTCAGAATTGTCCAACATTTAAAATTAAGTTCAACATCCAGAAAAGCCACCAGGCTAAAAGAAAGAGTCTAAAGGCCCAGAACAAGGCCAACAAAACGACAACATAACAAAGTATTGGTGCTGTGCACCGACAACAAAAGCAGTCTAAAATAAAAGGGAAAACTCAACGAAGACACTAAGACTGGTCCCCGGTGTCCACGTACTCTTCCTCGGCAAACGCGGGTCCTGACTCGACGTCAGCATACACCACGTCCTCACCAACGAACTCTGGCTCAGGATCTAACATGTGTCACCCAAAAGAGAGAGGGGCACATGTCAGCAAGTCTAAAGGACTTGGGCAAGGAAACTGAAAGTAAACTAACAACATAACAGTTCAAGTAGGATGCAATGACAGTTTAAGTATGATGCAACAGTTAAAAAGGGCAAGAAAGGACAAGCACGCACGATGTAGCAAAAGCTACCAAATCACGAATTCACGAGTCACTTATCACGATTTTCACTTAACACGGTTCACTATTCACGATTTTCACTTTGTGCTCAGAGTTTCCGTCTTTTGGCTAGAGTGGCTGATCGGGCCAACTCCTAAGCTCAAGCGACCATTTAACCCTACCCCTCCACGTGTATCGAGCGTTGGGATTAGCAACACACTATGCTCGCTTCTGGATCACGAGCCAGGAAGTGTATTTGGCATAGGGGCGCACCTAGCCTCAAGTCACGTTGTAGGAGTCAAAATCCTACTCGCCGCAGCTTACATTTTAAAGTAGCGTGTGCTACACAAACACGATGAACAAGCAAGTATGCAATGGCATGAACAGATATTCGCGTACCGTTAATTGAAATTAAACATGATATGCAAGCATGATGAAGGTGACGGATCCAGCTTCGTTGTCAAGCTAGATCAAGGGCGTCTAGACAGCTATCCTTTCACTGTCTAGCCTCTTTTACGCTAAAATAAGGAAATAGCCTAAAACCCTAAGTGACAAGTTTCACTTGCCTAGCACCGAGGGTGACGATCACGAAGGTTCGTCTCACAATCGCTAGAAGTCGCTGTTATGGAGAAACAACCATCAAAACAACATCCATTTCATTAGGGTTTTACAAAAGCACAAATGGGTTATGAGAATATTAAGAGATCGATTTATTACCGAATCGTTAGCGGAAGAACGATGCCGAGTAAGAACGGCGACGGAAGAACGATCCGGGAAACTAGGGTTCAGATCTGGAAATGGGGAGAAATTCTGGAGAAATTGGGTTTTGGGGATTTTTGGGGGTTTTGGGGGTTTTCCGGCGACCTAGAGGTGATGGCCGGCCTAAATGGAGAGGGGGAGAGGCTCTTGATGAAGGAGGAAGACTAGAGGAAGATGGATGATGATTTGGGGAAGAAGGAGGCTCAGGAGAAAATGAAAGAAGAAAGAAAAACGTTTGGGGGGGTTTAAATAGGAACAGCCGGCGGCTGGGCAAACCCTAGGTTTACGACAGCGATTAGTCGGTCAAAGAAGAGTTGTTGACCGACTAGTTTAACAACTAGTCGGTCGGTCGACCAACTGTGACCGACTAAAAGCAAACAGCGAAAGTAGGGAAAAATCTGGGTAATGAATTAGTCGGTCTGTGAAGGCCCGTCGACCGACTAGTTTGCAACCTAGTCGGTCGGTGAGTGTTCATAGACCGACTAACGATAAACAGTAACTTAGGTGAAATTTACTGACAAAAACTAGTCGGTCTGAGAGCAAGTTCTGACCGACTAGTTGCGCATCTAGTCGGTCGGTGGTTGTTCTTAGACCAACTAAAAGTAAACAGTAACTCCTGTACATTTGATTCAATGAACTAGTCGGTTCCAGTAGAGTTCCTGATCGGCTAGATCTCAATCTAGTCGGTTGGTCCCCCTTCTTGAACCAACTAACGTGCACGGAAAGTGCCGAATTGAAGCGCGAAGCTTCGGGAAGATTCCTACAGCTTCCAAGATCACTCTAACTCTAAAATATGAGCGTTTTGAAGTTCGTCATGAGTGACTTACTCCAAGATCAACGATTCTAAGGAAGAAGCTAGAAAATCACGACGAAACGATCGGAAACGAAAGCTACGGAGACGAAAACCACACATAAGGAGAAAATCCACCAAAACATATAATATTATATAGATAAACCAAATACATGAAAACCAGTCGTTACAATAATTCCCACTCCTCTCTCACACCACTGTCACGGTACCTTTTCTTCCCGGTTGGGGGGTATCCGACCTCTTTATAACAATGACGTATCCATTCTGTTTTCCAGTAGCTCGCACCCAATTTATGAGATCATCACGAGTAACAAACGCCTAATATTGTGTTAAATCAAATGATTTATATTTTGAATGAACCTTCTTAGGATTTTTTTTGGCAATTAAAATAATTCGAAATAATTACCTCGTCAGTAATGAAATCATCTGTACAGTCTACTATTTTATCACATGATTCCGGCTCGTAATTCGTTTCAGGTATATGATCCTATGATATTCGTTAAATATGCATAAGTTTCATTAACAATTATAAATATAGCTAGCTAATGCAAAATTATACTTACCGAAATGGGACAATAAGGAGGCTCGTTCAAAATAATTTCATTATATTGTTCATAGTAATTTTCGTCAAACCAATTATTGTATTCCATATTCGTCAAAAAAACCCCGCAACAAAACCTTAATTATCACAAATAGATCAAAACCCCCTCTGTTTGGTTTCCATAAACTTCCACTACGGTTCACAAATGACCATAAATTGTTTCCAACTACAACCAAATGTCATAATAATCTTTACACAAAGTCATTGCACAATTTAGAGAGCTATAACTGTAACCACTTACTAGAATGTAGATCGTTACAAAAAAGCAGGTCTGGAGCTAGGGCTATCGGTCATGCTCGTGCCCGTGTATCGATTTGTGATAATTGGGCTAACATTGTATATCAACTATCAAACAACGTATCAATAACATTCCCAATCAGATGATCGGATTAAGAATTTGACATGTTTAAAACTAATTGAAAATTTTACAAATTTAAAATTTAAAATTAGCTCTTTTTTGTAACAGTATAAGCATACATAGTAAAAATGTATATGTATATTAAAGCTCTTAAAAGATTAAAAAGATAAAATTATAAACAGTAGTAATAAAAATTACTGATCGGTTTTGATGATTACGCCAGCTTTTTTCACCACCTACACAACAAGAAGATGTAGTTAGTTAACAGAAATTGGATTAGCATACATCTTGCAACTTTTCATGGGTTGCACTACCAAGTGATCTTATTACGAAATACAAACATTATTGACTTGGTAAATAGAAGAATTTCAGCAGTAAATGTTTATGTAGAAGTCAAACCCAACCACCAAACTAACCTTCAATATAAGAAGTTATTTTATTTGTTTTAAAATTTAGAAGTTTCACAGACATCAAAGTAACGACTGTAGCTTGACCAACAACATGGAGATTAACGCGTACTCATCACTAGCCTGTTGTTATATATTTTTTATTTTCCTCAGAATTACGTGAGATTTCATAACTCCTAATGATTCAACAAATTCTGCACATTTAGAATGGCTACCCTACTTCAACAAATCCTAATTTCCCCAAAACACTACCCTACTTATCCCATCTAGGCCACCCAATGTGGAAGTGAAGCCAGCTTGAAGGGCTTGTAACCTATCAGTTATACCCAACTTTTTAATTTTTTCATGTACAACCAATGATAACTTTTATATTATGTTTTATTTTTCACTCCTAAAGTTATGTTTCTTTTATTTTTTTGGCATATTAAAATTTTTATACGTATATTGGTTCAACTAAAATGTGTGTGTGCATGGATTTTGTTGGGGTGGGGGATCAAACTAATGAATGAATGAGTAAATAAGTGAATGTTGGCCACTGGATGATACTTATAGCTGGCCGATTAAGCGCACCAACTGATATTGCAGGGTTAAACTCCGGTCCAAGTGGAATTCATATACTCTGCTCATTGACTTCTTTAGATTTTGTATGGAAAGAGGGTGATCGACGCGGGATGATGAGGCGAGGCCGGTGCAGGGTAGAGCTTCGGTCTTGGGTCTGCCGGTCTGCCGAAGAGAGGGTGAGCGACGGAGGATGACGAGGCCGGTGCACGACGGAGTTTCAGTCTTCTGGCTACCAGAGAGAGCGTGAGCGATGCGAAAGGTCGGAGCTCAGCGGTGCTGTCGAGAGTTTTATAGTGTCCCTGAGTGCTGCGTACTGTTCCCTCACGGACGGAATTGTGGGCTCACGAGAGCTTATTTGCTTGACTAGTCTTGCCTCGTGGGGGCCCACTGCCTCAGTCATCAAATCACAAACTGCAGAGCACTGCCTCAGCTGGAGAGAAAGTGATGGAAAGCCCCAGCTGGCAAGAAATATGGGAGGGCCCACTGCAAACACGACACTTTCTCAGCCTCACATCACATGAAAAATGCAGGGACTTCTCATAGGTCGCATCAAGGCATCGCGTCATCAAACTTTCCGTGCATACACCTCAAGTGTTGAGGTGGAGATAGCACGCGCCAACAAATTCCGACCCAGCGGCATCAAATAAATCGGGTCCGATCGGATCAACTAATTTACTGTTGACCCATTCCTGACATGTTTATTTACGGGTCAAGTGATCGCTATATGTACCTGACCTGCGCACTTGCAGGTTGACAAGCTGGTTGCTAATTTGGCCTCTAAACTTTTCCGCTTCCATTTATTGACGTTATTGCAACACGGAAATATTAGGTGATGTAATATCCTGTAAACAACAAATTTTTTATGCGTAGGAATTGCAGTAACTTTACGTGAATAAGCATGATTTCTCGTTGGACGACGTCTCCTAAAACGTCTACACATTTCTTCAATCGCATATACATTTTTAGACAATTATTGTAACTGTAAGATACGTCTTGTTCAAAATGATAGAATGTTGTTTGGTACGCGTTACCGTTGTGATTATTTTTTCAAACTACTGATTATGTTGTTGTGTTCAATATCGCATGTATAAAGTCCTTGGACTTATGTGAAGAACATTGTGATCATGATGGGATCATGATAATGAGGTCTAGTGTGTTCGCTTAAGAATATGTCCTAAATGTTCCTGGTCTAGGAATATCGAGGTAGGACATCGACATTCCAGATAGACCAGTGTGATTGATCTATACCATGGGATGGTAATGGCTAGTCACATAGACACACGATGTGAGGACATTTCTAGATAATGCACATGTGCATATTACAAAACAAATTCACAGAAAGACTCGCTGACACTACTACGTATCCGGCCTTCAGCCACGGACAAATCCGTTTCCGAAGGCCGGCAATCCGCGACTGAAACCTTTCGGCCACATAAAAAAAAATTCGTGGCTGAAGAGTTGTTCCCGATAACGTGGTGGCTGATTGGACTTTTGGCCACGGAACATTTCGTGGCTGGTAATCTAACACGGATATCTATGGCCGATAAGTAAAATAAAAGATTATATAAACCTATCGGCCATGGACATATCCGTGTCCGATGACACTTTTGTGCCACGGACATGCCCGTGGTCAATAATTATCCGCCACGGATTATGTGCACCAACATGACGTATATTGTGCACATAATCTGTGGCAGAAAACTTTCAGCCACGGATACTGTGCACGGTCCATGCATATAATCCGTGGCTGCTAGTTTTCGACCATGGACGTTTCTGTCACATATTTTATACATCAGCCACGGATATGCCCGTGGCAAAAATTTATCTCCCACGGATTATGTGCACGAAATATGTCAATTTTGTGCACAATATCCGTGGCTGATAACTTGCGACCACAGAATTGTCTGTTGCAGAATAGGAGTTTCAATCACGGATTTGTTCGTGGCCAATAGTTATATAAGGTTTTTTTTAAAAATGTCAGACATCCTTACATACAATAATATAAATTACTAATAAATATCAGAAATACATGTATACAACAAAATAAATGCACATACAGAAATCTAAAAAACTAATAAAAATTAAATACACATGAATAACAAAAAACCCTTATGACATAATACAAAACAATCATACATGTTCGCAATGTAAAAACAAAAAAAACTCATAAACTACCGCCATCGCCCCCATCATCGCCCCGAAGCCCGCCATCACCACCGCGCCCGCAATCGCCCTTGCTGCCAGCCTCTGGTCCCGAAGGGCTGTCGTCGCCACGTTGAACCTAAAAAAATAATATTAATTAATTTAGACAATAAAACATAAAATATTAAACGTGTAAATACATCAAATTAAATAGCACGAAAAGAAATACTTAAATTTGGGTTTACCATAAAACATACACAGTTATAAAAAAACCCGAATCCAACCGTAACACAAGCGTCCGAGCACACACGCCAACAAAGAACCAGATCAGCTGCTTCTACCCATTTCTGGGCCTTCTGGCTGGGCAGAAACACATGCTAATGTAGCGAGGCCGATATGTGGCGGTTTGGGGGTATATGTGGGTGCTCGTGCTTTCCGTTAATAATATAAATTTCTCATATGGGACTATTTCAACTTTAATATGTGTTACTTGATCATATGAGACATATATGTCATAAATTGCCCATATATGACACATACAGGACACTCATGACACATATCGCATATATGACACATGTCTTATTTATGACACGTGTCACATATATGACACATGTCCCAAATATCATATCTATATTAGAAAATAGGGAATATTCGACGTGCTAATGTCCTAAGTGGCATCTTTGTCTCATGTGCTCATGTGGGACAATGTCACAAGGGTAATTCCCTCAAGACACCCTTTAAACAAAAAACCCACACCATCCCACTTACTTACATTGTTGCCATTGCCCTTTCAACATCCCACCCCCTTTTCAATTATTACATGCTTGCCATTCCTTTTTCATAACACCAA